>VMDO01002966.1:0-97074 GCA_007922755.1 Pedetes capensis | reverse complement strand
TTTCTGAAAAGAGCATATTTTTCTTTTGTAATCAAAAGTTTCATGCACGTAATCTCCTCTTACTGGGTATGTGAGAGTAGCATTTTCTCTCGCCTTCCCTTGGCAGCTTTTAAAAGTACAATCAGGAACTCTTGAGAGATGTCAACCATTAAGTATTCATCAGTGATCACATAAATGGGAAATCTCTCTTTTCACTGAGCAATTGAGTCAGTAACTCAGAGTAGAGGTTGCCTATTTTGACAAATGTCTCCTATACTTTGCAAATACAAAAGGCCCCCACAGAGCTGGGTTTTAGGCAAGATAACTCTTTCTTAGATCTAGAATAAAGTAACACAATTTTGCATCTCTGCTTTCTGTGCGTATCCCGGTGCTGCAGTGTTATTGTACAGGAGAGTCTGTTAGTGAGAATGGTCCTTCAGGACGACTGTTTTGTAAAAAAAAGCCAGTAATATGACACTTTTAAAATATAGTAACTCACATAAACACATTATGTTTTAGTGCCTTTAGACTTAAGAATTAATCTACTGAAAATTAACATTTGGAAAAGTATTAAAAATTTCAAAAATAAAAAATGGCAACTTTAAAAATAGTATCACTTGTTGTTGTTGTTGTTGTTGTTGTTAGATGCCATCACATCGAGTCCGACTCATAGTGACCCTATGTACAGCAGATTGAAACACTTCCTGATTCTGTGCCAGGAACACGATCTTATTTATGTTTAAGCCCATTGTTGTAGACACAACAATTTGTTGTTCCATCTGGTGGAGGGTTTTCCTTCTTTTTCTGTCAACCTGCTGCTCTCCCAAACATGATGTCCTTCTCCAGGGATTGGTCGCTTCTAACCACATGCACTTAGCAAATATCAGTCAAATAAGTGGTCTTATTTCTGTGTTTGCTGAGGTTCATGTGATGTTAACTCTTGAAATGTTTGGTTTTAGGCTGTGGAGCAAAATGAAATAACCATAGTTTTTGCATGAGAAAGGTTCCAGTTTAAATACTGTGTCTTTCACCTAAGATTTTGATAAGTTTGTGGTTTTGATATCAATGTGAATAAAATAGGAATATTATGTAAGAGTAATTTTGAAAATAAACTGCCAATTAAGAGCATGAATGTTGAATGTCTAGAACATTGCAGCACATACTAATTATTGAACATGTTGTATCTGTTATAATTTCATTTCTATTGCAAGAAAATATCCTCAATATATTATTTTCTATCTTTTGGAGGTTGATAAATGCCTGCATCATTATGATAAGAACCAAAACACCAACTCAGCACAACTGGTAAGTAGCAAGTAATTCCTTTCTGTATGTTATCTCTGTTCTGTGTCATCTCAAAGAGTTCATAGTGCTCTGTGAATTCAATAGGCCAAGTTTATTTATCCCCTTTCCTGAAAAAATTCTTTATGTACAAGTCTTCAATACAGTTCAAAATTTTTATTGCCTTAGTAGGAAACCTTAGCCAGAGGAAAGACAATTAAGAACTTCAATAAACCTTTAGGGCCCGTGACACTGATTTTCAAAATATCTCACTAATCTCTGCCTTTTCTATCATCTCAGTAATCTGCCTTAATATATCATTTATGAGAATTCCCATGTAAATATAATATTTCCAGTTGTCACTTAGGGGAGCATGAAGCTGGAAATAATGAGTTTCAAGTTGAATTCCAGTAAACAACTTGCCTTCAAATTGTTCCAGGAACACTAAATCTGTCTCTATTTGGAAATTCAAGGAATATATGAACAGGATCCTGTGTACATCTGAAAAGAAAGTGTTCTAAAACACTTTGCCCCTAGAATAAAAAGAGAAGATAAATATAATAGATTTTTAAAAAAATCCATTTTTATATTTTTCTGATGAAGAAATCTGATCTGTTCTTTGCCCTTTATATTTGCAAACAACCCTGATCACAGAGAGCTGGGCAGGGGTTTGACTGCAGCATTGAGCTCTGGGTACACAGTGAACAGGGAACAGCAGATACTTTCATGGAGACAACGCTGTGATTTTTATTTAAGGCCATTGTTTTGGCTCCTACCTGTTTGTGAAACTGACTCCAATGTTCCCTTTGATTTAAAGCCCTGACTAAAAAAACCAGAAACACTGCTCTCCGCTTTTTTAAAACCATGTACAGATGGTACAAGATTCATCTCTTATTTCTTTTTCCCAGAGGCCACAGGTATGCTGTAATGTTGGAACTGAGTTTTCCTTTTCTGACCTTTTTTGAACATCTCAGAAAATTTTATTTTACAAACTGATGAGGACAGTAATGATGGTAGTAGTATTTGTAGCAAATATTGCATCATCCACAATGCTTTGGGCAGATAGTTTGCATAGTTGTAATCATTTCCTCTCAGTGCCTACTCAAGAGCATTGTATGTTTTGCTCTTCAAAACATCAGGACCCTAATGTTTCAGGACAAATTAACAACAGAAAGCACAGTTACTAGCTCTCCAAAGAAGAGCTGGCTTTTGTGATGCCAGTTTTTGTCATTGTTTTTGTGGTGGTTTTGTATTTGTTTTATTTTTCTCTAACAGATAATTTTAATAAATAAAATTATAATAAATTTATAAATAAATTAATAAATTAATAAATTTATAAATTATTTTAATAAATAAATAAAATAATTTTTTGTGGTGGTTTTGTATTTGTTTTATTTTTCTCTAACAGATAATTTTAATAAAGTTTACTAACACCTCCATGATTTTGGCCAGTGTGTGCATTTCCATGGTACACTTACAAATTTGCTCCTTCTGATAGGAGTTTCTAGTAAGGAAGAAAGAGACTAAAGGGCCCTTTGTAGCCATCTGCTCCTCAGGCACCTTTTGTGACATGAATATCAATGTGAGCTTTCTCTGTGACAAATGACTTGATGTAGTTGTCAGTACTGCTCTGGTAGGTAATATCCTTGCAAATAGCACAGTTGCTAGCACATAACACCCTTTTACAAATGTCCTGGTTGGTAGCCGGAAGCACCATTTACAAGTGCCCTGGTCAGTGGTCAGTAGCATTTTCGCATATGAAAACAACAGGTGTTTTCCTGTCTAGGCTAAGAAGCAAGATCTCCTTTGAGGCAAGATACCTCTATCAGTAAAGAGAAAAGCTTGTTTTACAATCTAAGACGGCCAGCCTAAGCTGACCTCTAATCTGACATACCTGAAGACAAGATCAAGATGGGAAGAATATCTGTCCCTTTAATAAGATATCGACTTAAAAACATGCAAGTCCCTCATCCTTGATTCAGTTGTCCACAGTTGTACACAGAGGTCCACATTTTTCTGCAGTTGTTTGCAGTTGTTCACAGTTGTCTGTAGCCTCATTGCTGGACCTGCATTCTTCCTGACCTGTAACTCAGAAGTATAGATGCAGCTGTTGTGGACCTTCACTACTGGACCTGCCCATTCTCTGATTTCTATCTAAGAAAGCACTGATAGAGGACACTAGACAGGAAAAAAAGGGAATGAATAGGCCTCTGTAGCCATGTACTTCCCAGCCATTTGCCTCTGAGGAAACTGAGGCATGAAAATCAATGTAAGCTTCCTCTGAGACAAAGACTCTGATCTGGTGATCAGTGCTTCTCTGAAAGATAATATCTTTGCAAATTGTGTGGTGGCTAGGAGATAACACCCCTTTCCAGATAACCTGGTCTGTAACCAGTAGCACCTTTCCGGTTAATCTGTAACCAGAAATCTGTTCGCATATGCAGGCCACAAGTGCCTCCATGTCCAGGACAAGGAAGGGCATTCTCATTTACACTAGGAAGGCAGATGTAATAGAGAGAAAGACCTGTTTTTCAGCCTGGGCTGAGGGGTGGGTGAAACCTAATACACTTGAAGACAGGATTAAAGAGGGGAGGAATATCTATCTCTTTATTGAGATAGAACTCTAAAAGCCTCTCCCCTGAATGTAGTATCCAGATGCCCCCAGCTTCCAACATTCTCAGCAGAATCTGTAGAGTCCAGATGTTCACAGAAATCCACAAGGTTGAAGCCAGGTGCTGTGGTGCATGCCTGTAATCCCAGTGGCTCGGGAGGTGGAGGCAGGAGGATTGCAAGTTTGAGACCAGAGGCAGTCTGCATAACATAGTGAGACCCTGTCTCAAAAAAAAAAAAAAAAAAAAAAAAAAAAAAAAAAGAAAGAAAGAAAGAAAGAAAGAAAGAAAGAAAAAGAAATCCACAAGGTCGACAATTTGCAGTGTTTACTTACCTGCAGTTTATAGTGATGTTCAGAGCAAGCTGCAGAAGTCTGTAGATGTCCACAGCTGTCTGCAGTCCACAATCTCACCACTCAGAACATCCCTGGCAGCCACTGTAGTGGGAAGCAGTGAGCTTCACAGATGTTAAGAGATGCCCACAGCCTCATCGATGGACCTATACGTTTGCTCACTTCCATCTCAGGTGCATAAATGTTGCTGTTCATGGATCTTCACTGCTGGATCTGCCTGATTGCTGATCTCTATGTCACAAAGCATAACTTTCTTTCTCTCTTCTTTCTCCTTCTCCCAGGCAGCCCTGTGCCTCCCCTTCTCTTGGGCCCACCATTTTCTCTGTCTATCCAGGGTATTTTTCCTTCTAGATGCTTGCTTAACTCTTGTTCTGTCTGGCTTTATCTTCCCCTGGGAATAGAAATATCCTTACACCAATTCACCCCAAGAACAGAGGTTTTTCCAAGTTCCTTTCCAGACCTAACTAACCTTCTCCAGGTGACTTCCCAATAAAAATTCCTTAAGGATGTACTATCTGGTCTGGGATTTGGCTCAGTGGGTAGAGCACTGCGCTGCAGTCCCTGAGGTCCCGAGTTCAATTCCCAGCACCGCAAAAATGGGAGAAGGGCTTGGCAATCCACTCCCAAGGCAATCCCGAAACAGTCAGTCATTGAAAACCCTATGAGGGTCGCTATGGGTCGGATACCAACTCGACGGCACCTAACAACAACATCCTTTATTAAACCTCCATCTTCTATTTCAAGTGTAAAATCTTTTATACATGATCACAAACAAACCAAGGTATTTTCTGCTGCTGCCAGGAATATTTTGCTGTTTTGCTGTTGCCAACCTCCTGGACCTGTGCTCCAACTTGCTCCCCAGTAATAGCAAAACTTTCTCTCTCCTTTTGTCTTCCATCTCCCTCCACCTCATGCTGGCCCAAATCTCAAAACTTCTTTGCCCTAGCACCCAGAGCACTCTCCTCTAACTCTAAATAAAATACCCTTGAAGTTCTTTTCTGGGTCCATTTTTAAATTCTTCTATCAGTGACACCAAGAGCCTGAGGGGGCACCCAGCTTCCTGGTGATACTTCAGGTTTCTTGGTGTGGATCACTGCATAGACTCTTCAAAACTCTGCTTGATCCTGGATGTGACCTCATGGACTGCTTCTTTTCCTGTACTCCATTTATCTAACCATTTATCTTCCTTTTTCTTTTTATAGTGCCTTCAAATTTTTTTCTTCTTTTCTTTTCTTCCCACTGCCTTTTAAAGAGCCCAGGTTGCTTCCTATTGTGCTATGCTGAGGGCAGCCTAGACGGCTGCCTAGAGAGACAGGGGGAGCTTTCTTCTTGTACACAGACATGCTTGCCCTTGGCTACAGGAAAGTAAGTTCTCCCCAGCAGCCAGGACATTTGTATTTCTCAGCAAGAAATATTACTGTTAACTATAATGTGATCCATTTCAAAGCCTATTTGTTTTTTAATTAATTTATACTTTGGCATTTTATATTACTTCCCCCTCTGTGTCACCAGGCAGCTTGATACCCTGTTGGGTTCTTCATCTCATTGATGAAAGAATTTAAAAATGGACCCAGAAAGGAATTTCAAGGATAGTTTATTTAGCATTAGAGAAACAGAGAGTGCCCTGAGTGTCGGGCAGGTAGACTTGGGATTTAGGCCAGCCTGGGGGGAAGGGAGATGAAAAGACAAAGGGAGAGGAAAGGTTATGCCTTCAGAGATAGAAATCTGCAAAAAGGTCGGTTTAGAAGTAAAGGTCCATGAATAGCTGCCTTTATGGTTTCTGAGTTAGGAGTCATATAGCAGGTAGGCTCAGCAACAAGGCTGCAGACAACTGTGACCATCTGCACTGGGGAGGGTCTTTGGGGGGTTTTTAAGTCCCCATCTCATTAAGGGGACAGATCTCTCTCCCATCTTCTTGATCTTGTCATCAGGTGTGTCATACTTCTTCCACCTTTTGGCTTATGTTGGCCTTCTTAGGCTGTAGAGCAAGTATTCCTCTTTATTGTAGGAGAGATTTTATCTTAAAATGACGTCCCTCTGCCTCCCTCAGACATGGATGCACCTGTGTCTTCATAAGTGAAGGGAGCTACTGGCCACTGACCAGGGCACTTGTAATGAGTGTTACTGGCTACCAAGCAGGCCATTTGCAGAAGGGCATTACCTGCTAGCAACTGTGTTATTTGTAAGGATATTATCTACCAGCAAATTACTGGCCACTGCATCCAGCCATTTGTCTCGGACAAAGCTGACATTGATACTCATGTCTCCAAAGGTGCCTGGGAAGTAGATGGCTACAGAGGAATCTTTTATCTTCTTTTTTCTCGCCTGGCACTCACTATCATCTGCTTCTCCCTTTGATCCCAAGGACCTTCCTTATCCAGCTGCCTGCTTCCTTGCTTGCTTGAGACTTGTTGCAGATGACAGAGCAGCAGGTTGCTGTTGTGTACATCCATCCTTGAGAGTTTCTCATTTCTCTGTTTCTCATGCTGTCAAGGTCAGAGACACTCAAAGACTTTCCTGTGCCTCCCACTGGTGGAAGATTTTTAGACCTGCTCACTGCTTCCCACTACAGTGGCTGCCAGGGGTGTTCTGAGTGGTGAGATTGTGAGAGGAATAGGAGAATCAGGCTTTATAAAAATTATTGTCCGAACCCTTTCCTTTAGTGATTGTGGCCAGATTGCCATCTAATCAATAAGAGAGCCGACATTGTTTTGTCTGGTACATGTTGACAGAAATACCTGTATTGCCACTCTAAAAAGAATCTTTTGAAATTTGGCTTGATTTCATCCATATAAATCACTATATTACACTTTTATTTTATTTTGGTTTATTGTAATGAATCCACTTATCTCAGAAAAGCATGCTATTACTTATATTGGTTTTAGTTAGTTTAAGTGACCCATAGAATATAGAAAGGGAAACAAATCAAATCTCAGTGCTTTAACATAATGCTGTAGCAAACTGAGTCTGGGAAAATCCTGTGCTTTAAATATTGAAACATTTCCACCAAACAACTTCTGATTGGCTATTTCTAGAAGGCACCCCTTCTTAATGACAAGATCAAGGGCTAAGAAGATAATTCATAATTCCCTGGCCAAAAGATTCTTATTGGGACCCTTTTGAGACAAAGGGGAATAACTGACTGAATTTGTGGTTTGCATTTGTTCTTGTGGAGCAAATAAGCAATAAGATCCCCCCTGGGAGGAATCTTAGTTATGTCCTCAGATAGCTAGTTTTGGAGACGTGGCCTCCCTCACCCAGTTTAAAAAGTTATCAAATATTTGCTCTGTGTAAAGTGCTTAGATTCATCACACACCCAGCCAGGTTAATTTCAATACTGCTACCTTCACCAGCTATTGATACCTACTCATCAATGCATACTTGTCCCTATGTGAAGTCCAGATTGTTTTCATTTGATCCTTGAAGGTGTCCATGCTTTTGTCTTTTTCCCTCTGCACAGTCCTTTCTTTTCTCTTTCTCAACACACCTGTTCTACTGACTTCATTTTGATGTCCTTGCTATTTTCCTCCCATGGAAAACTCTGATCTCTCCCTTTCTTTGTCATCTTGCTGCTGGCTGGAGGTCCTCCCTCACAGCGTGTGTATCTGATACTACCTTTCTCAGTCTGTCAGTTTCACTCCAAGTGCCAGCTATTTCACGTAGGTGACCAAACTTTCCCATCTCCAATGCAGATGTCACAAAGTCTACAGTGGGATTTTGGCTGCCAGCCTCAGTGGAGTACCCAACATCTAAGATTAAGATATTGGTTCCAGTCAGCATTCATTATCTTTGGGGAAAGTACAGGGCTTGCTTTTAAAAAATGTTTCAAAGACCTGTATTACTGGAAGCTGACATAGCAGGAACTGGCCTTTGTAGCTTGTGGCTCCCCGATGCAGAGTATAAGGTACTTCCATCCTCATCTGCTCTATGGTTCACTTAGATTTCAAGCAGGAAGCAGTGTGAAGCCTGCCTGTATATAATTATCATTATATTTACTTTGTAATTCCTTTTCTGCATTGACTACAGGGGAAAAGTGTGGGGTTTAAGCACTTACTGACAGCTACACAAAATTCTCAGGTCAGTGATATCTAGCCTAGGACACACATTACAAAGTGACCACCACAATATACACATTACCTTGTATTTTGTTTATTTAGTAAAGAATCATCTTTTATGATTCTACAAATATTCATAATCATATTCTAGGTACAAATTTAATTTAAGAAATGATAGAGAAAATACTGACAGATACCTGTGTATTTTACTTGTTATTGTATCTGCTTCCAATCCTTTTATATGTATCACTCACACAATTAGAATCCAGAACATATATCTTATTCATTTTTCTTTTTACTTGAATTTATATATCACTTTCTATATTTCTAGTGTTCTCTAGAACCATCAAAAAGCATGAATGATATTTATCTAAACTTACTTTCTATAATGCCAACCTTCTATTTCCTAATATGAATAGGTCTACAATGAACAGACTCATGGACATTGCTATTCTCATGCTTCCAGTACCTTCTGTCAATTCTTGTGGAGGTTTTAAGCAGTCTATCTCAACTCTGTGGCTGGGGTTTAGCTCAGTTGGTAGAGTGCTGCTATGTGCCCTCTGAGGCCCTGACTTCAATCCCCAGTACTGCAAAAATGGGAAAAGGACCTGGCAGCACACTCTTGAAACAATCACGAAAGAATCAGCCATTAAAAATCATATGAACAGCAGAGAAGCACTGACATAGTGCTGGGCATGGCACAGTGTGGGGAGTATTTCATTCTGTTGTACATAGGATTACTATGAGTCAGACTTGGCTCAATGGCACCTAGCAATAAGCAGTCTCAATATTACCTGCATGTTTGAATCACCTGGAAGCTTTTTTTAAAAAGCTGTTTGATGATTACTATAGAAATTCTGATTAAGTTTTTCTGGGATGCAACATGGGCATTATGATTTTAAAATCTTCCCATACAAATCTAATGTGTAGTCAAATATGGAGAACCACCTTTTAGAATCTTCTAAAATAGGTGATTTTCACTGGTGTGGGGAACCCTGCCCTAATGAACGGAGTATCAGAACCACAGGGATATGTTTGTTCTTTTAAATTATGTTACTTTCTCTAAGATTCTGACATGTCACATCCCACCACCCTCTGTAGTTTTGACCAACTGCCACTAATGGGAGAGTATGGATCTCCTAGATGTGTTGGGGAAAGAAATCCTGAAAATCACCCAATATGAAGTGCTTAATTTCCTGAGTCAGAAGATATGTAATCAAGTAGCTATAAAATACTCCTTTTGAGATCTACTTTGTGTCCCCAGGTGAGTATTGGCTAAACTGTTACCACCTGAGTATAGTAACTGCTATGAATTTTATTTCCCTCACTGTGGAAGGAGCAATGATGGTGGTACCTGCTGCATAGGTTGTTGTAGGAGTCAAATGAAATAATGTATTTGAAAACACTTTATAAAACATAAAGTGCTATCTACATTATACTTATGATATATCAACATAAAATATATAAATGTATTCATTTTTGCTTAATAATATTTCTATCAATTTTAAAATTTGGTTATAGGCCATAACTCTTTCATGTGCTAGTAATCTTCAATGAGTTTTTCAGCTCTGTTTTAATCTACAGTTTTCTTTTGAATATATGATTAGTCTTGCAAGGTGCTGTGAACTGGCTAGGATTACATATACTGAAGGAGTCATTCTTCATTGGAGTTCTATTTGCTGCAGGTAGTTGACAAACTCTTCTTTATTTTTGAGTCCAGATGAATGCAAATGGTTTTTATTGGTTTTTATTACTTAAAAGTCACAAAAACCAAAGGAATTCAGAAGTAAACTTTATGCAGTAAGTATAATATATGGCTACTCATCCATAGGCATTAACTTGCTTTACACAAATAGAGCCTAAATATTTATTGTTCTCACATAGTATTACAGTTTATTGGATTAATTTTTCTGGCAGATTAAAACTCCCAGATTTGCTTAAAATGTATTGCATATTTTCCTACATTACCAATGTTTCAAAAATTGTTAAGCTCTACTACCTCTGGCTCTCCAAGGTATTGTTACAAGGAAAGAAATGCAGAATTATTGCAAAGCATATTTCCAGGAAAATTACTGTCAGGTGGTAATACATATTACCCTTGGTATGTTCATCTGGTAAGAATTTAGATAGCTCTGGGTTAGACAAAGTATTGCTCCCCCATTTTTTTTTTTTTTTACAAAAGTGTTTAAAATCCATCAGTTTCCTACAGGCTTCTAGAAATTCTATTACAAATGAAGGGTCTATTCCAAAGCAGATATGGGAAAGAGCTTAGGCACATCTGCATCACATTAAGTTCATAATCTGATCAGCTACAACCAAACAGCTAACATGACAAATTATATTAAATTATAGCAGAAAAAGAGGAAACTTTTTTGATGTCTGCTACTCGTATAAGTAGATAACCATGGCCTCAAGTATCCTTATAGGTCCTTTGCCACACTGTTGTAAGAGTACAGATTTTGACCTTAGATGTCCCTGGTTTGGAATTGTTATTTTATCTTATTAAGGTCTAGTTTCCTCATCTTTACAATGAAATGTGCATTTATATGAAATATTATATATGAAATACCAATGTATTCTAGTACCTGCCAAAGAAAGAAGGCACTTGGGAAGTGGTACATTTTTCTTTCCTAAGCATTCTTAATGAAATTCTTACTGTTAACTCTGGATGAAAATGAGAAAGTCTTGTGTATATGTGCAGGAATAGCATCCCCAAGAAGGAAGAAAAAGAGTGAGTACTGAATGGTACCTCCTGCTGTGTTGGTTTACTAGCTGTTCAAGAAGGGACCTCCATTCTCCCCTCCCTCTGCCTGGTTTGAGAGCTCCTTGTCTCTGGTTCTATGGAGCAATAACATTATGCGTTATTGATAGCCTCCGGATAATACGTGAAAATAGATTAACTTGTCTGTCGACAATCAGGAAAACAAAACAAGACTATGATCACATACCCATTTATGTTCAAAATTTAGATGAAAATAATCAAATTTAGTGCTCTTATTTACAGAATTCACAGTGGTAAAATTAAAACTACCCAGTCAAGTGACCAGTCTCTCATTAGATCCAGTTGATCAAGAAAGTTCTCAAAGTTGGAGTTACATTATTGATCTTTGTGTGTAAGAGGAACCTTTTAATTTTTCAAAGGAAAATCTATTTTCAATAGTTCTAAGTTTCATTTTCAGATTGAGGAGCCCTTATTGTCCTCTTAGCCTAATGTAATTGTCAATTCTTATTGTTCATTATTAGAAAATAGACTCCATAAGAATAGTGTAACATGGTGGGGTGGGATGGGCCCTCTACATTGATGTGGGTGAAACCTTTGAAAAAAAGAATTAGTAAGGCACCTGTTTTTTGCATGTTTGTTGTAATGGGATGGAATATTTCCCATTTCTAATTAAAGTACATTTTAAAAGAACAGAATACAAATCTTTGTTTTAGTGAAATGTAAAAGGAATAGAAATAGAAATATTCTTTACTCCTTTTGAGGACACTGACATACATAGCTTTTTAGATTGGCTATTTTGGAAGATACAATCAAATGACTAATTTGTTTACATTTAGCAATAATATAAGATTTTCTCCTTGTTTCAGTTTCAAAAGTTATGTACTTTAGGACAATTACACATAATGTCACTTTTAGCATCAAATATAAAGACCCTACATGATATAAGAATACATATTAGAGGTAACAATTCTATGAAGCAGGGTGTCTCTTATCCGACCTGTAGTACTCCTGATGCAATAATGATAGAATTTATTAAATGCTTACTTTGTGGAAGATATTGTCCTTTTAAGTATCAATCTTATGAGTCATTTTCTGCTCTATTTTCTTGGTAAGAAATTCAGGCTAAGAGAGGTTGTGTAACTTGTGATTGTTGACACAGCTTGAAGGCAGCCCGTGTGAAATTCTAACCCAGGTTCTTCTAGCTCTAGGCAGGAGTCCCTCAGTGCTCTTCTCTGTTGCCCTGAGACTGTCCCCACTGGACATTTTGGTTCCTAGTCCTTATGCAAAGATGTTTCAGGTACTGAAATAGGAAATTTCCTTCTCAAAAATAGGTTGTCTTATGCATATTAATGTTCAACAATAGCTCCACTTTCTTGCTCTTATTTTTTATAAATTCTCAAAGCATTCCTTTTTCTAATCTTTGTTAGTTTTATTTATTTAATTTTCTTTTGAGATAGGGTCTCATTATGGGGCCCAGGCTGGCCTGGAACTCACAATCTGGCCTTTGTCTCCCCAGTGCTTGGTTTACAGGAGTCCACCACCATGCCCAGGAAATCGTCATTAACTTTTATATCTAGTCTATTGCTGTTGAGTCAGGTCCGACTTGTAGTGACACTATGTACAATAGATGGAACACTCCCTGACACTGTGCCATGCCCAGAGCTATGTCAGTGCTTCTCCACTATTCATAAATAGCCTTTTAATTGTGTTCCTGTTTGCAGTGTGTATTCAATATCTAATCCATGTTAACAACAGGAGTACCTTTGTAAAACATCAATCTTATCTTTCATTTAAAGTCCTGCATTGGCTCTTCATAATGTTCTGATTCCTCCTCTACCCAGGAAGAACTGCTTTGTATTCTAGTATCACAGAGTAGTCCACATATAAATAGTAAATTGGCTATTAAATGATATTTAGTTGGCAATATCCACATCTGAGCTCCCTATTAGACTGTGCATATTTTGCATATTATATTTAGTTGTCCATTCTCAACCTTGACTCAATGTTAGGTACTTAACATGGATTTAATGAGTATTTTATTTATTCAGTGATGATATGCTATAAATTTTGGTAAAGGGTATCAAACATATTAAGAAAAACTTATTCCTTTTAATAATTAGGCATAACCAGCTTTTTTGATTTATGCACTCAAATGAGAAGCTGAAAAAATTGGTTGAAAATTTCAAAACTATTTTTCTTTATTTAAGTGTATTTATATTTGTAAACTCTAGGTTCAGTGTTTTAGGAATAAAATAAATAAGGCATGGTGAGTATAGACCATATCTATAGTACATTAATGATATTGTTGTTGTTGTTGTTGTTGTTAGGTGCTGTCGAGTCGAGACCGACTCATAGTGACCCTCATAGGGTTTTCAATGGCTGACTTTTTTCGGGATTGCCTTGGGAGTGGGTTGCCATGTCCTTCTCCCATTTTGCAGTGCTGGGAATAGAACTCGGGATCTCAGAGACTGCAGAGCAGTGCTCTACCAACTGAGCTAAATCCCAGCCCAATGATATTATTAGACAAGAATAAATAGCCTACTTAGATAAATACAATGGTGAAAACAAATGTGTGTGCATCATGATTATGAAGTCCAGTGATTGCCTGATTTTTCTTTTTATTGGGATGTTTAGAGATTATATGGAAAGTGTAAAAATTTATCTGTAATCTATTTTTAAGCCAGAATCACCATATCCAGTGAAAACTGAGAATCCTAATTTCAGTTGGAGTCTGGTCCTGTATAATTAGGGACATTTTTTTGATTTTGAAAATGATCTTCCAATTTTACTGCAATAAACTGGAAGAGATGTGGTTTTTATTCCAGTTTGTGATGTTTGTTGCTGCAACCTTGTACCAAGAACTCTAAGTGAACAGGGCTGATCTAGAACTTCCAGTTCTGATTCAATCCAGGTGAAGATGGATAAAATGTGAAGGACATTGTTACAAATTCTTTCTTAAAGATTTATAAAGTTGATTTTATTTGTAAAAATCATAAAATTTTCAAATTAGATTAAAATGCTGGGCTCAATTACATTCCACAAACCACAACATCCAAAATAGTTTCCACATTTTGTCTTACTTTAGGTTACTGAATAGCTATTTTATATTTTTGGAAGGGTAAATTTCAAAATTTACATCAAATATATGATACTTTGAATATATATGTGAATTTTCAATAAGTGACCATTCATATTAAACATAATTAATAATTTTAAAAAGAATATTAAGCTTGTATTTTTTAGGTTGATTTGCTGAAACAGGTATGAAGCATTTGGCTTGTGAATTGCTCCCAATACAACAGAAAATATGAACAGTGATAGATCTGAGGAAGAAGGATTTACTGAACATTTGATCAGTGATAGTAACGTTTCTATTATCTGTAATAGACAATGGTATATTTACTAGTATGTTCGAGACTTCTTGTTTCCTACTTAATAGCCATTTCCACTTTTAAAAATAGGAACAGATTCTTGACTTTCTCAGGCAGGAATAGGTTCAGCTAAAACATATTTCTCAATTTTCCTTGTAGAACTAGATGTGGTCGATTACATGCTAGAAGTTTTTAGATAGTTCTAAGGCTCCTTAAGGTTCTGAGCCTCCTTAAAAGAAAAACAGACAGCTGTTATGTGTCATTTTCCTCTTTCCTCTTTCTACTTACTGCTGTCTGGCAAGTGATCATGATGGTTGGAACCCCAGCAGCCATTTTGGACCAAGAAATGATCTTGAAGATGCAAGTCAAGTATATTGTGTCCTAGGAAAACACAAAGTTAACTTTGACCAAGATTACCTTACATTTGTCTCAATTTAAACTTTAGATAGCTTTCTTCCTGACTTTAGGTCTCTGTCCTTTTTCTTACAGCATTTACTTTTGGAAAACTCAATTTTAATTTTTGCTCTGCTCCCTTGAGAGCAGTCTCTTGTCAGGTGTATAATCTGCAAAAAATTGTTTTTAAGAACCTGACAGTTAAGTCTTAGAAATATAGTCTTCAAAAAATTAGCTCCTTTACCTCTGTGTCTGTGGAAGGGTAGGAGTCTACATCCATAAGCAGCAACTGGCAGAATCAGAGGACTGATCAAATTGCCTAGATTTCTCTTGTCATCTTCTGGTCCTTTTTACTACCTCCTCAGTCCTTAAAAATCCTTCATGCCAGGCACCTGTGGTGCACTCCTGCAATCCCAGTGATTTGGGAGGTGAGCCAGGAAAATAACGAGTTGGAAGCCAGAGGCAATCTGTACAATTTAGCAAGATATTGTGTCAAAATAAAAACAAAAAGGAGGTCTTCACAATTAGAGAGACAGTAGACCCTAACATAGGGGAACCTGGATTCTTTGGAACTCTTATATCTAGATATAATACTGTGGACCTGTTTTTATAGAAATATAGAAATGAATTTCTATCTTATGTAAGGTATTATATCTTGGAATTTCTATTGTATGAAGCTGAAACAATACAAAGAGAAAATTTGGAAATGTAAATGCTGATTTAGGTGTTCCACCTAAATTAGCAGAATGGCAACACTCTCTGCCGCCATAAATAAGCCCTGCTCTCTGTTTTAAAGAGGTAAAGCCACTGTAAGGATAGAGTGGGTGGACAGAATCGACTTGTTCATATTTGATACAGAACAATCCAAAATAGGGCAGGTTTTTATGTTGACCATATAATAGAAAAACCTATTTAGCATCACATGAAAATAAAATGTAATGAATAATGAATAAGTAGCTAAATGTCCTTGAAAAGAAAATCAAAGAAATGTAAAAGAAACAAAAAACTTTCATCTACTTTCGTTTTCCTACACAGGCGAAAACTTACTTGCAGAAGTGAGAGGGACTTCTCTAAAGTTATACCAGCTATTAGAAGCACAGCGAGGACCACTGCACTAGCCTTCAGTTCTCACCATGTCCTCCTCCCACCACCAGGTAAAAACAAGTGAAGATGTGAACATGGCCCAAAGAAGCTAAATTTACTTTAGAAGGTACATTGGAGTCACAACAAGGGACCACAAGTCAGGAGAATTTCTCCATGGCTCAAATGGCATTTGAATAGAGATTTTGAAAAAGACTGTAAAAATAAATTTCAATATATTATCATAACAGTATGAATATAAAATGCCCACCACTTTTCCAGAAAGGACTAATACATTAGTTGAAGGTGTAGCAGCATGAAAACACATCTGAAAAACATTAGCATAAAAGAAATGTTCTATTTTGCCCAAAAAGAAAATTGGTCATAAATTAACATGATCAGTTTTTAAGAACAAGCAGGTAATTTAACTTTTTTAAATTGACAGATAAAATTGTATGTATTGATCATGTGTAGTGTATTTTGGAGTATACATATTGTAGAATGACTAAATCTAGCTAATTAACACACATTACCTCACATAGCTATTGTTTTTGTGAGAACACTATATATCCACTCTCAGCATTTTTCAAGAATACAGTATATTAATTGTAGTCACCATGTTGTACAATAAATTTCTCGATCTTGTTCCTGCTATCTAACTGATTTTTTTCATATCCTTTGACCAATACTTCCCTAACAATCATATCTCTCCCCAACAAACCCAGGCCCTAGTAGCCACTACTCTACTCTCAACTTCTATGAGATCAACTTATTCAGATTTCATATCTGAGTGCAGTCAAGTGTTATTTGTCTTGCTAGGCTTGGCTTATTTCACCTCACATAATATTCTCCAGTTCATCTATGTTTTCATAAATGGCAGAATTTCATTATTTTTATACTTGAACAATATTCCATTTTGTATATGTACCATATTTTCTTTATCCATTCACAAATTGATGGACACTTAGGATGATTCCATATCCTGAATATTTTGAGTAATGCTGCAATTATCATAGGAGTACAGATGTCATTTGACATGTTGATTTCACTTCCTTTGGATACATACCCAGTAGTAGGATTAGTGGATCATCAACTATCTCCACAATGCTTTCTGTATTGCTGTAGTAATTTACATTCTCATCAACAGTGTGTAATGGTTACCTTTTCTCCACACCTTCATCAACATTTGTTACCTCTCCATCATACCAGGTATAAGATGGTATCTCAGGGTGTCCGATCTTGTCAGTTCTTGGAAGCTAAGCAAGGTTGGGCCTGGTTCATACTTGGATGAGAGGTTGCCTAGGAAGACATGGTGCTGTAGGCTTGGGAGAAGGACCTGGCAGCCTGCTCCCCAAAACCAATCAGCCATTGAAAACCATATGAATGGCAGAGAAGCACTGACAATAGTGCCAGGCATGGCATAAGGTCATAGAGTGTTTCGTTTTGTTGTACATAGGGTAACTATGCGTTGGACTCGACAGCACCTAACAACAACAACATTGTGGTTTTAACTTGCATTGCTATAATTATAAGTTATGTTGAGCCTCTTTTCATAAACTGTTGGCCATTCGCACTTCTTTTGAAAATTATCTATTCAAGTCCTTTGTGCATTGTACAAACTTTCTTTGTGCAGTGCTGGGGATCAAACCTACAACTAGGCAAGCACTCTATCACTGAGGCATATACCCAGATATAAGTTTTTTTCTCATCTCTCCTTTCTTCCTTTTCTTTCTTTCTCTTTCTTTCTTTCTTTCTTTCTTTCTTTCTTTCTTTCTTTTTCTTTCTTTCTTCTTTTCTTTCTATTTTTTTTAAATTATTGAGATGAGTTATTTATAGATTTTGGATATTTGGATATTAACATCTTACCAAATGTGTGGTCTGCAAATATATTTCCCCATTCTGTAGATTGTTTTCACTCTGTTGATTGCTTACTTTGCTGTGCACCTCTTTAGTGTGCTATAATACAGTAAGGATGAATAGATACTGATTATGCATTTTCAACCCAATTATAGCCCCCTCTGCTCTTTATTTTCTTGAAATAAATTTCTCTGTTAAGCTGTCAATTAGGTGCACAAATCCTTCTAAAATTTTTCCTTATTTGTCCCTCTAGCCCACTTTCATGTTTTAATGTGTATGTTAAGCATGGCTTAACCATGCATTTGTTATATGTTGTCAGGTGCTGTTGAATCAAGTCTGACTCATAGGAACCCAAGGTACAAATAGAGTGAAACACTCCCTGACACTGTACCAGGCTCAGCACTATGTCAGTGCTTCTCTGCTATTCATAGGGTGTTCAATGGCTGATTATTTTGGGGTTATTTCAAGAGTGGGTTGCCAGGTCCTTCTCCTGTTTTTGTGGTGCTGGGGATTGAACCTGGGGCCTCAGAGAGTAAAGAGGAGCACTCTAGCAACTGAACTAAACTCCAGCCCCCAAATATTACATTTATTATGTTGAAATTGTCAAAAATGTGCTCTTTGGTGATGGTTTACTTTGGAAGCTATTAAAATAAAAATTAACCACACATGTTTGTACAATACAAATCACTTTGTCAGATACTTGTATGCCCTACATGAAAGTTCTCTATGTCCACTTACACTAGCCTTTCTCCACAAAGATATTGTTAGCAGTCTTTTGTAGATATTTTTATTTGGGGAATTAGTATTTATAAATTAAAGTTTTAAGTGAACAATAATGTGGATAATTCACAACTTATTCTGCAATATGGCAGAATGAAGTGATGTTGAGCAAACAAATGACAAGCCATGAAAAATTTTTAAAAAGTGAGCACATGAAGCCATGTAAAGGAAATACACAGGTACCAGAAACAAAGAGGGAATAGTTAGGGATGTACACAGGTGCTGAGGATGAATTGATTGTGGAAATATTGGAGCCATCCTTTATAAACAGTTTCTATAGCCTGAGCCACACAGAGGCTCCAGGGAAATCAACTCCTGCTGAAGATAAGCTCAATGTTTGAAGTATGAATTGAATAAGGATGAGTTAGCATAGTGAAAATATTAAAGAATTTAAGTTATGTTACAAATGCCCAGAGAAATGAAGAAGTTGAATCATAATTCAAGAATGGAAATAAAAATACTACGTAGAAATTCTAAAAATAAAAAGTAGTCAATGAAATAAAATAAAATGGTTAGATTTAAAACATATTTGATGCATATCTGGAAGGAATTAGTTACTTGGAAGATAAATCTAAGAAAACAGAAGACACCAATGCTTCCCTAGGTGTGGTCTGTGGGCCAGTGTAATTCTACCAATTGCAACCAGACTGGGAAGAGTTATGTATAGACACTGAGGGTCAGCATTTAGAGTATTTTATAACAAGTTGAAGGAGTAATTTTATGCTGTTAAATCAAAGAACAAAAACAATTAGGATTTTTCTTTTGTCTTTTTATTCTGTGTTTTTCTCTAGTAATTCATTTGATTATATTTTATATTATCTAAAATGGGTAGGAAAAAATAAAATGAGTCCTATATGTTAAATAGTTTAAGAAGAACTCAATTAGACTACATCAAAGATATGGGGATAGTATTAATGTAAGAGAAACTTAGAGGCATAGCAAAGTTATAATCCATCAGGCCTTGAATTGGTGATACCCTGGGAACCTATGTAATTTATTTTCCAAATAATATGAAAGGAAGTAGTTTTAACTCCCTACACTAACAACAACAACAACAACAACAACAGCAGCACAATAATGAATATAAATCAGAATTGTTCCAAGGAAACCAGCATGTATGGTCACTATCCTGATGCTGTATTATGATAGAGGTATATTTTAAAGGAGCAAACATAATTACCATAGTAAGAAGAAAGGTGGAGCTGGGCCTGGTGGCTCATGCCTATAACCCCAGTGACTCTAGAAATAGAAGCAAAAAGATCGTAAGTTCAAGCCCAGAGTCAGCCTATGTCACATAGCAAGATCCTGTGTTAAGATTGAAAAAAAAAAAAAAAAAAAAAAGAGGCTTGGTGTGCAGCTCATTGGCAGAACAATTGCAAAGTATGCACAAGGCCCTGGGTTCAACCTCCAAGTACAATCAATCAATCAATCAATCAACTCCTTACTGTTAAATGCATAATTGTATCTTGGTAGTATTTTCCTTACATTATTGGTATGTCTGTGGACAGAACATTTGGCCAGTGGTTAATGGAGTTTACAGTTTTAATTTTCTTGCTGCCCATAAAAAGGGTGGACTTGCTCTATTTTGAGATGCATGTAAAGCTATGTTCAAATATTTTTATTCTTCTACATTGAGAAAAAAATGTATGTATTCCAATAGAAATGAGATTGGGATCCTCATAGAAGACAGTGGTTACCAACTTTACCCAACATATTCCATCTATGCACTTGGTATTCAAACTACTGAGCACATACAATGTAAAATTAGAGGATTTTAAAGATGGGAAACATTAGGGAAAAGAGTTAGGTATGTTTCTTTAAGACTAGTCCTTATTCACTTTGTGTTTCATATTACCTGTTTTCATTTCCTTGTAATGGCATAAGGAGTATCCAGTTATACAGGGTTATATTTAATACATGCTTTAATTGTATTGTGCTACAAGAGGCAACTTTAAGGATTATATTAATATCATTAAAAAAAGACTCAGATCTTTACCACTTTTATGAAAATCTCCTAAACTAGCAAAGCAAAATTTTTTCTAGTTGGAAAAAAGTAACATTGCGTGGCTAAACATGACATAGAATATTAAGGGTACAGAATAAATAATGAAGGAATTATATGCACATTTTGAGAAAATATTAACTTTCTGGGTAAGAGTAAATGCAAAAACTTTTAGAATTTTTATTTAAAATCTGCTAAAAAGTGAATTAAGATATGGCCACAGTGGTACACACCTGTAATCCCAGCAACTGGGGAGGCGGAGGCAGGAGGATCACAAGTTTCAGACCAGAGGTAGTCTGCATAACTTAGCGAGATGCTGTTTCCAAAAAGTAAAAAAAATTGTGTTGAGGGTGCAGCTCAGTGGTCCAGCACCTGCAAAGCATGCAAGCATGAGGCCCTGGGTTGAACCTCCAGTACTTAAAAAAAAAAAAAAAAAAAAGCAAATTAAGATTCTTTTAACATGCATGCAGATTTCCTTATCAATTATTCCTTAATATTTTCAGATAGGGTTTGTAGTATTTAGAAGTTCAGAGTTTGAAATTAGAGACACCTAGATTTGAATCCTTGCAAGCTCTTTCTCTAAACTTCAGCCTAATCAATCAACTCTTCAAAATAATATCACTGGTTTATGGGATTGCGGTTAGGGTTATGTTTGTAAAGTGAATGTTTGCACATGTTTAACATAAACCCTTGTACATTGTCAGAACTCGATGAATGCTAATGTAATGCTATTATTCTATTATTGTTGTATAAATTCATATATTCCAAGAAGTTTGTTTCTAGTGCAGAAAGCCATGGTGCTAGGATGCCCTCAGACATGATAATTGAGGGGTGAAAAAAACCTGTCTAATTTTTAAATTTTTATTTATTTATTTATTTATTTATTTTTGGAGACAAGGTTCATTACGTATCCCAGGTTATCCTAGAACTCAGTCTTCCTGCCTCTGCCTCCTCAGAGCTGGGAATGGCACCATGCTAGGCTTATTACTGTTTTTCCCTTAATGTTTAATGACTTCTAATAATGGACTCAATGTTGTGTGGCCTGTCTTCCTTATCCAGGGGTTTAGTTTAGTTAAAGCTAGCAAATGTATAATGGCTTTGTAGTAAATGTCAAAGTCTATTTTTTTCTTTGATCAAGAAATACATCTTTTTTTCTTTGATCAAGAAATACACCTTTCATTTTTGCATATTCTGTTTCATACATTTAGGAACGTCAGAATCAAGAGATTTCGGTAGTCAAGTGACATCAATGCAAAGGGGATCAACTTGTCAAAAATAAAGTGATTTTATTTCTCTTTGCCTTTTGCTCAGGCAACAGAATTTTTCAAATACTTTGGAAAAAATCTTCAGGTGAGAGATGCTACTTATGCACTGATTTTATGAATGTCTCACTGCAGACTTAAATGTAAATATTACTTCTTATAGAGAGTGTTCAAAACTTTGTGTAAATAGTTATGTTTGGTAATGGGAATATTTAATGTAAATAAGGAAATGGTGTAGGAAACTCTTATTTTGGAATTAGTGCAGATTGGCTTATTCCATTCTTTCTACTATTAGTTAGAATGTGGCAAGGGCTTTTTACATGTTTGTAAATTCTAAATTGCTATTGAGGCAGAATGGCCAATTGTGACAAATTATATTCAATTACGTGACTACTTGCCACCAGAGACTGAGCTAAATTGGATTTGTTCTTGGAAACCAGAGCCAGTGCCATGGTCAGCAAAACTACTCTTCAGATTTTTGAAGGGCCTCAATGGATTTTTTTTGCTACATTTTATGGAATGTATTCTGTATAAATACTTCCCAATATATGCCTCCTCATATCCAAAAGCAATACAATTTTATACTATAGAGGAGAGGAAACTGAAGATTCAGAACATTTCAAAGGACAATGAGGCCAAATCATGCTACTTGGAGTTAAGAAAAATCCACATATTTGGAATAAAGTTTTGGATGGGCAGGAGAATATCACCCTAGAACAGCAGGCTAGTTCTCACATATCACACTGTATATTCAGTTATGATAAGTCATGTCTTGCAAGGACTGGGGTGTGGGCAGGGAGGGGAGGGAGAGAGAGAGAGTCACTATGAATTTAGATGGTTGGATTTTTGACATTTGTTAATCCAGACTAATACAGTGGCACCCTAGAAAAAAGTTGTTATAAAACTATAATACCAGTGAGTAAAACTGATTCCTAAAGTTGTTCTCTCAGGCAGAGGGTTGGTTCTGTCTGAGTTTTTGGCTAAAATTTGAAGCCATCTTCTCTACTATAAAAAATTGGATGTGTTTTCCAGGCCACTTAAATTAGTTAGCTGATGTTGCTGTAGCAGTAAAAACAATGGGAACAAGTTTATGGAGGAAAGAGTTTTATTGAGGGCTCACAGTTAGAAGATCATTCCATCATGGCTGCAGAGCAGGTGTGGCAGCAGCATGAGGCAGGGTTCATGGCAGGAACCCTTACATCTCTGTGAGCAGGAAGCAGAAAGAGCATGGAGCCACTAGTCCAGAATAAAATCCTCCAAGGGTATGCCCCCAGTGACTCACTTCTGCCAAGCTACACCTGCCTCCCAATGTTCCACAATTTCCCAAGACAGCACCTCCAGCTGGGGACCAAAAGGGGACATTTTAGATCCAAATATAACATCACTAGGATATTTATATTCTTGATTTGTTTGTATTTGAGAGCAATATCCAGGCCCAAAGATGGAAGCACAGCTATAATAATATTTAATACTGAACTGATTGGATTTTTAAGTGGCTTTGAAAAGATTACCCCCAAATTCCCTTTGCTAAAGGGCAACAAATCTGGTCATGAATTAGTAGACCATCTTTGCCTTGATATTAAAATTGAAGCAGCTGAATTGAGAGATCACATAGGATAGGAAAGTTGTAAATTCAGACGGAACATTCACAATCTTTAATTAGTTGAATGAATAAGCTGTATGATGTCCTTGAATATATCTTTTAATCTTCAGAAGAAATGTTTATGTTGTGTGTTTGTCCTTTGAAAGAAGTAATCTTTAGTGAAGTGCCATTTGAAGTTTATAGTATCTCAACAGGATTACAGAGCCAGAAGATATTCACATTGCTGCTTGTGATAACTTGTCATTTAGTCCGGAATTTCTAGAGTTGCTGTTAGTGTTGGGTCAGAAATTTCCCATGTAAGTCTTTGCTTCTAAATATAAAATGATTGTTTTTGCCACTTAGTGCTTTTTCCCTTAATGTTTTGTTTTCTTGGGGATAATGTCAGTAGCCAATTAACCCATTTAGAATCCTGGGCCAAAGGAACTGCCACCTAGATTCTGGAGGAAAGAGGGATATGGATCAGGACAGATAGTACTCTCTCTTTCTCTGGAAATCCTGCAGGATGGATATTTTCTTAATATACTGGAACCAAAAGACTAGGTTCAAAGAAGTGAGTTGGATGGACTTTAGATTTATTACCTTTTTTCTTGCCAGAAAATTTGGTCTGTCATGTGGGAAACTAACATGAGGCAAACTTGGAGCCAAATTTCAATTTAGTAAAAAATTCATCCAAGTCGTGTTAGCCCTAAGAGAGAAGCCATTGTCTGGCTTTTTTTCCTTTAGGTTTATGCAGATTTATAACCCAAACTCTATGGCTCTTCTCCTGTTCTAGTCCCAGATTTGAACTTTGTGCACTTAAATGTCATTGCTTGTTTACATAGTCCTTTGATGTTTTGTACACTTTTTTAGAAAATATATTTTAAATTATTACTTGATGAATTTTGTACTCTGTAACTTGTTTTGCTTTGTATATTTGTCAATATATGAGCACATTATTTAACTTGCTTTTGTTTTTTAACTTCAGATAGAATTGTCTTGTAAAATATTATTAATATATTTATAGAAAATTTTATACATCCATAATTCTATAGAAGAAATATAATCATCCCAAATCTAATATCCATAGATAAAACATGGGTTGGTATGTTTTTCTTGGTCATTTTTTTCTTACTTATTACATACAAACAGACATGCATATATGCATGAACACATACATATGCATATATATTTGTTTCAGATTTAAAAGGGATCATACTGCATAAGTAGCTAATTATCTTGGGCCTGTTATTTTATTTTGTATCACAGACAGTTCCTCTTTTGATACCATAAATAATATTGTATAATACTGGGGTCCCCAATCACTGGGTCATGGGCTGGTATCAGTGTACCAGGCTACCCAGTTACGTTCCAACTGTATTTACACAATAAATGGAATACACTTGAGTCATCCCAAAAGTACCTTCACTCCTCCATACATAGAAAAATTTTCTTTTACGAAACCATTCCCTGATGTGAATAAAGTTGAGGAACTCTGGTATAATAAATATATTCCACAGTTTATTAGTTATTTCTAAAAAATAAAATTTCCTCACTATGGAATTTTTATTGAAGCAAGAATTTTATAATCTAAATTACATTTTCTTCTTCAATTCTCAATTTTGTTATTTAAAATAAAACTGAAATCCTGAGCTATTCCACTATAAAGCATTATAAAATTAAAGAAAGAAGTGGTTCAATTTTTTGTACTTTTTTAGAAATTATTTTTCTCAGGGTCTATAACACAATAATATTTTGAAAGCCTAATCTTTAATTGGGCTAGGATTTAGCTCAGTTGGTAGAGCACTGCACTGCAGTCTCTGAGATGCCGAGTTCAATTCCCAGCACTGCAAAAACAGGAGAAGGACCTGGCAATCCATTCCCAAGGCAATCCTGAAACAATCAGCCATTGAAAACCCTATGAGGGTCGCTATGAGTCGGATACCGACTCGACTGCACCTAACAACAACAACAATCTTTAATTACTGTACACAAATTTTAATCTATATTTTCTCCTGAAATCTATGATAACATTGAATTAAGTGCCAGAGCCATGGCAAATTTTCCAACAGTTCAACAATTTGTTGCCAAGAAAGTTGTTGGCTAATTTACAATTCTGTTTAGGTGCCTTATGAGATAATTCATGAATATGAAAATGTCAAATATATGCTAAATAATTAATGGAGTATAATTCTAAGAGAATATTTAATAATTTATAAACTAAAACATGCACTATAACTGAATTTACTGATTTGTAGATTTTTCAGTAAAATAATTTCTTATTGATTGAACTCATTTTTACTTTCAAAAACAAATGTTTATCAAGTGCCTGTATGTATCAAGGATTATTTTAAGCAATGAAAATAAAACAAGTTAGATTTTTCTGTCCTCTTGGATCATATACTGTTTTGGGGAAACAGAAAGTAAAGAAGCTATAATACATACATACATACATACATACATACATACATACATACATACACATACAAACATTTATATCAAGTAGACATAAGTGATATAAAGCAGAGTGAAAAGATAGACAGATTTTTGGGGGGTTCATACTAAGGTGGGCCTATTTCAGGTTGGCCTGCAGCCATACCACTGTGACATCCAATCCCTTCAGATCTTGGAAACTAAGCAGGGTTGGGTCTGTTTAGTCCTTGGATGGGAGACTGCCTGGGAACACCAGGTGCTGTAGGCTTGGGAGATGGCGCCAGGCAAATATAGACTTCTTTCTAAGACAGAAGTTGATAAAATAAAAACCCCAAAGTGAAACCAAATAAACCCCCTAATGTACAATGTCTCCTCAGGATATAGAGAAATTTCTAAACATCTCATTCTGGTGTGCAAGACACTTTGTTTCCTGATCCTTGCTTCTCTCTCCAACTTCATTTCTCTCCTGATCCCAATAAATCACTTCCACGTCAAACATATGGATTTATTTCTTGCTTATGAACATACTATAGTTTTTCTTCTGCCACTGCTTTCTCCTTTGCGGGGGGGAATTTCTTTCTTTCTGTATTTACAAAACAATCTCAAGACTCAACTCCAACCCCACTTTGCTCTGTAATTATTGAATTTGGATTTATGGATCATGATTTCTTTTATGATTATTCTAGAGATATTTGAGGACTTATTATGTGAATGTCCAGAGCCTATTTCCTTGCCTTCCTAAATACTTAAGAGTAAACATCATTCAGTTGATCTTAATGATACTGTATTGATTTCTACACTGTTGTTGTTGTTAGGTGCCCTCAAGTCGTGTCTGACTTATAGGGTTTTCAATGGCTGATTGTTTCAGGATTGCCTCTGGAATGGATTGCCCTGTCCTTCTCCCACTTTTGCAGTGCTGGAATCAAACTAGGGACCTCAGAGACTGCAGAGCATTGCTCTACCAACTGAGCTAAAACCCAGCCCTGATTTCTACACTAGTAGCACTTATATCTTTATTATTCTTTTAGTAGTAGTTTGCCCATCAATACATATATCCCTCCTTCCATTCATCAACTTATTACCTATCCATCTCTTCATCCATCTATCCGACCATTCAACCATCCCTCCACCTTTTCTTCTGCCTTTCATCTATTCATCCATTCATCCATCCACTTACTCCTAATACACTAGTTAACTAATAAACTAGCACACTAGTTGAGTATAAAATACATTAAAAATAACAGTTATTTTCTTTTTCACCAATTAAATGCTAACATCCATATTATTGGTCATAGGCCTTTCAGTGGTCTCAGCTCCTAATTAGGTGATGGATTATCTAGTAAATATTCCATGAATATTGGCAGAGGATAAAAATTCTTAAATTGAGACACAACTGAGCTGTTTGTGAAATGTCCTTCTCTGGAGTACTCTGTTCTTTTTTTTTTTTAATATTGAATAAATGAGCCCCGTTCATATTCAGAGAGAAGAACATTTCTAGTTCTGAACTCAACGAGTCTCAGTAGCCAGTAAAAAGAGTACAAGCCAGTTTACTTTTTATGTCTCTCTAAACTTGTTTATAAAATAGGGAACACCTTCTTCCCTACTCACTTCATAGCAAAATAGCATATAAAGATGAAAGAGTATATATAAAATATTCACTAGCTTTTTTCTAGAAGACTGAGTAGGTACACTAGTACCATTCCACCTCACAAGCATGTGCTTTCTCAAACTGTGCTTTTCAAATTATTTTTGGCAAAGCCAAGGGATGCTTTCCCTGAAGAATCTCCAAGAGCAACTACAAGTGTGAGTGTGAGGTGGGGGATTGGATGTAAGCAGAGTACTCACTGTTGCTGTGCTTCTGCTTGTAAGAAAGCCTGCCCTGCGAGAAGTGCCTCAATTTACTTTTCTGTAAAATGGGCAAAAATAATACTTCACATATCACAGGGATGATGAGCTACGAAATGAAATATCAGATGAGCTGGGCATGGTGGTGCACTTCAGTAATCCTGGAAACTTGGGAGGTAAAAGTAGGAGGATGGTGAGCTCAAGGTCAAAGGCAGCCTGCCTTGTCTCAAGATTTAAAAAAAAGGGGGATGGAGGTGCAGCTCAGTGGTAGAGTGCTTGCAAAGTAAGCATGAGGCCTTGGGTTCAGGCCCCCAGAATGGCAAAATAATAAATAAATAAATAAGTAGAAAAATGCTAGATGAATTATTACAGAGAAAATTCTTGGAACAGTGCCTAATAGTAGTGTTAGAAAAGGGTTATTGTTGTTGTTAGGTTCTGTCGAGTTGGTGTCCCATGTACAGCAGGGTGAAGCAGTACTGTTAGTGGTGCTATTCATAGGGTTTCAGGGGGTTGCCGGGTCCTTCTCCCAAGCTTACAGCGCCTGATGTTCCTAGGTGGTCTCCCATCCAAAGACTAAGAAGGCCCAGCCCTGCTTAGCTTCTGAGATCTGACAGGCTCAGATGCCACAGTGGTATGGTTGCAAGTCTCAAAAGAGTTGTTAGTTGCTGTCTAGTCAGTGTCAGGCTCATAGCAACACCACATACAACAGGTGAAACGCTGTTGCTAGTGCTTCTCTGCTATTCATAGGGTTTTCAATGGTAGATTGATTTTTGGAAGTGGGTTGCTGGGTCCTTCTCCCAAGCCTACAGCACCTGGTGTTCCCAGGAATCCAAGTACTAACCAGGCCTAACCCTGCTTAGCTTCCGAGATCTGACAGGATCAAAGAACATCACAGTGGTACAGCTGCAGTCATGAAAAGGGTTAACTGCTGTAATTATTATTATTTACACATCTTTACCCCACATTAAATGTCAGCTTCATGTGATGTTTATTTGCTTGCTACAGAAGGTAAGTGTTGTGAAAACTGGGGTTTTTATGTTCCTTGTTAAAGGTTGTCTCTATTTCCTAGAGTACTGGCAGTATAAAACAGCCTGTACTTGTTGAACAAATGAATCCTAGCAGGCTCTCCTTCCTTGCAGGTTCTTCCTTTCCTCTGCCCATATTATAAATCCTGGAAATCCTTTTAACTTGTAGCTTGAGATTTCTGTTCTGATAAAACTTGATACTTAGACAAATGGGGCTATTAGAACTGTATGTAAAACAAAAATACATAAATTTAGAGGGAATGCCTAAGAATCTGATTGTAAACTTCATGAGTTTATCTAATCAGTTTTTGCTCAGTGCTTAACAGAATGCCTGGTGAACACTAATGCACGCTTAATTTTTTTTTGATGGGTGGGAGAGCACCTATACCAGTAAACAATATAAACTTATATCCTTGACTACTATCTGGAATTTTCTCTTTAGTCTGTGTTCCCTGTAAGTTTTAAGATAGAAACTTCCAGGTAGGGAAAATATTGTAACTACAAGGCAGTACTGTAGTTATTATTCTGTTACACATTGTAACAAATCACCACACAGAAAAGTTTAGGGAACTTAGAAACTGCTTATTTTATTTTGTCCTTAAAATTGTCAGTAATTCTAATTCAAAGCTTAGGAAAAAAAAGATTAAAAATAGGTTACAAAGTATGTAGAATGTCTGCTTTTACAGCATCCCTGAGGAGAAAATTATTAAATATATGTGGGAATACATCCAGTTTTGCAAAGTGAGCCAAATTTCCTTCTTAAAAGCAGAATATTTGTCTTAATTTATAGTTACTGGAGATTATAGTCACATTCAGGGAAAAGATCTTGATTTAACAGGGCCGAGCCCCAAAAGCTGCTAATTAGGTATTTGACTTCTGAAGAGTCATCTGGTGTCTGTGTGTGAGTCTGTGTGGTCCCCCATAGTATTCACTTCATAACTGCTTCAAGGCACCTTTGAAAAAGTTGATCTCTAAAGGGTCCTACCTCTACATGTCTGTTAGCTTGTTGTGCTGTGGGAGCTTGTGTGTTGCTGTGATGTTGAAAACTATGCTCTAGGTTTTTCAGATACCAGCGGGGCCACCCATGGTGGATAGGTTTCAGCTGAGCTTCTAGACTAAGACAGACTAGCTAGAAGGATCTAGCAGCCCACTCCCGAAATAATTGTCCATTGAAAACTCTATGAATAGCAGAGAAGCCCTGTCAAATATAGTGCCAGAGAATGAGCCCCCCAGACTGGAAGGCATTCAAAAGATGATTGTGGAAGAGTTGCTCCCTCAAAGTGAAGTTGACCTTAGTGATGGGAATGTACTGAAGCTCCTGGGACTTTCTTTTGCTGATATGACATGACTCAAAATGAGAAGAAACACAGTGACTGCAACAATGGACTCAAACATAAAAAAGATCATGTGCATGGCACATTGTTGGGTAGTGTTTCATTCTGTTGTACATTGGGTCACTATAAGTCAGCGTGACTTAATGGCACTTAACAGCAACAAAAAGTCCTATGCAGATTGGTGCCTGTGGTACTTTGGTTCTCCTGGAACAATCCCCCTGCTACGCACATGAAAGAGCATAATATGCAAATCTGCTGAAGGGCTCATGCTGCTGCAGGTTATTTTTGTCTTTCTTCAATATTCTTCACTTAGGTGAGTTTTTGCTGTCTCCACTTTTAGCAAAATTCTTGAATTATTTTTGAGTATTTAGTCTTAATGAAGCCTAAATATCTGGTCCTGAAGTATTTGTACTTAAAGCATGCCACCTATGTGTCTGAAGAGTGAAGTAAAATTTTTACTTTAAAATGTTGGACACATAAGTGGATTTCATTCTTTTGAGTTTTTTTCCTCTATTGGAAGGTTGAACCAGAGCCTTCCCACATGATAGTCAAGTGCTCTACCACTGAGCTGTACCCCCAGACCCTTTTTTACTTTATATTTTCAGACAGGGCCTTGCTAAATTGTGCAGGCTGTCTCTGACTTCAAACTTGCAATCTTCTGCTTCAGCCTCCCCAGTCCCAGAGATTACAGATATTGACCCCTTGGCCCAACTTGAGAATGTTTTCATATCCATTTCCTTTATATGTAAATAAATACACTGTGAAATGTAGAACTAAATTCATTTGTGAGAAAAATATAAATAATAATACAGGAAAGTCTCATTTTCCCCTTTTCCTTGAACTTTTGTTCCTTTTCCAAATAAGGTTACCAAGAGGATTTGGTCTCTTCTAATTAGTTTTTTGGTTTTTGCTAGTAAAACAATTATTTTCTCTCAGCCCTGGTTTCAAATAAAATTTGCATCTTACCTGTTTTTGCCATAGGTACCGGAGGAGGGACAAATGAGAAAAATGCTTGTGACTATGCTTCCAAAATTCTGTACAAACATGATAATTATATCAGGATGGAAGCATTTGGATATCCTTACCCGGGCTTCAAACCTATGAATAATTGGTTTCAGGTTTGGGTGTAAGTTCAACATATTAAAATGTAGAGGGTTTGGGTTCAGTTCAAGTTTGGGTTTAAAATTTTAATGTATGTGTAGATATTGTTGTTTTTAAGAACCATGGAGTCAGGTCTGACTCAGAGACCCTATGTACAATAGGACAAAACACTACCTCACACCGTGCCATGCCCATGATCTTTTTCATGCTTAAGTCCATTGTTGCCCCAGTCGTCTTTTGAGTGCCTTCTAACCTGGGGGCTCATTTTCCAGCACTATACCTGAGAGGGGGTTCTCTGTTATCCATGAGGTTTTCAATGGTGAATTGTTTCAGAAGTGGGCTGCCATGTCCTTCTCCCTAGTCTGTCTTAGTCTGGAAGTTCAGCCGAAACCTGTCTACCACAGGTGCCCCTGCTGCTATGAGAAACTGGTGACATAGTTTTCAGCATCACACTAACACACAAGCCCTCATTGCACTGCAAATTGACAGACAGGTGAGGGTATGTGTAGATACAAAATAAAAAGTTTTTTCATTTTTATGCATAATGAAATAGCTAATGATAAGAAAATACACATTAAAAGCTAAACCCAAATCCAGTTTTTTTTCCTGTTTTTTTTTTTCTTTTTATGATACTGGGGGATTGAATGTAGAGAATTCTACCACTGAGCTGCATCCCCAGTACCTTTTCAATTTTTTATTTTGAGTCAAGTTCTTGTTAAGTTTTGGAGACTGCCTTTGGCCTTAAATTTGCAATCCTTCTGTCTCGCCTCCTGAGTTGCTGGGATTACAGTTGTGCACTGCTGTGCCAGACTCTGAGCCCAATGTCTTACTGGTTTCAGGTTCAGAAAAATCAGTTCTAAAAATTTTTTTAAAAAATGCTTGAACAGGAATAGGCTCAGGGTTCGGGTTCTATTTCTGTTTGAAGCCATGCTATCTACACAAACCTGAACCCATTTTTTTGTGGATTTGAAGCTCTGATCCTCACCATCATGACTCTCCATTAAACTTCAGGAGGGGAAGAGCAATCCTTGGTAAAATGTCTAAATTGTTTGCTTTTGTCCCTGATAGTGGAAGTGCACTGGCCCCTACCAGGGAAAAGTGCAGCAAGGTACACAGATGACCTATGTGTGAAAAGTGATGGCTCAATACAGTGGCTTTCAAATGTCAGAGGCTCAGAAGCCTTTGTTCAAACAACCTGTTTTGAGGAAGTCAAGTCTATGGTACAATAAGCAAAACTGCTTTTGCTGGAGGGGAAGGCAGGTGTTCAGATCCCCGAGTGAGTGTCCTGCTGTTGTTGAGGTCATGCATTCAGTTGGAAAACTTCATAGTCTGAAAGAAGGGCCTGTGGGTATGAAGCCATACTGTGAGGCAAGTCCTGGCTCTGTGGTCAGCATGGGATTCCACCTGCCTTGTCTGAAAGTCACTGCTGGGCCAGCTTCAGGGTTTCTAATGTACTCGCAGATACCAGATTTCCAAGTACCAAGTGCAGTGACTCAGGACCACACAGCATTAGAATTTCACATTTCAATCAGAATTAATTATAACAATTATCTGACCCATTGTTTTCTAGACTGCCCAAACCTTTGGTTTTCAGGTGTCTGATCTATTGGTTTTCAACCCATGGCTGTCCTCTGGACGAGGCAACTTGGTGGTCATGTGAGGACTGGGGAGAGATTGCAGAGGGCACACAAAGACCTCAGCAGGTCTGCTCTTAGATCTTCTTCCTCTTCATTTTTAAATTAGTCATTTTATGATTCTCAACTTTTTCCTCAATCAATTATTTCTTTCCAAATTTACTGAGATATGATTGACAAACAAAAATTGATTATGACTCAGATACACAATGTGATACTTTTATATACATCATTGATAGATGCCATGTAGTCATGTCTGACACATAGCAACCCTATGTACAACAGAACAAAATACTACTTGGCACTGTACCATGCACATGATTTTTTTTTTATGTTTAAGCCCTTTGTTGCAGCCATTGTGTCAATCCATCCAGAGGAGAGTCTTTATTTCACTGACCCTCCACCCTCCCAAACATGATGCCCTTCTCCAGGGATTGATCCCTCCTGAAAACATGTCCAAAACATGTAAGACACAGTTTAGCCATGCTTGCTTCCATGGAATACTCTGGTTGCACTTCTAGGATGGATCTGTCATTTCTTTGGCACACCAGTACACTCAACATTCATCTCCAGCACCACAATTCAAAAGCAGTAATTCTCCTGTCTTCCTTATTCAACATCCAACTTTCACAAGCATATGATACAATTGAAAATACCATGGGATGAGTCAGACACATATTTATCTTCAGTGTGACATCTTTACTTTCCAACACTTTAAAAGGTCTTTTGCAACAGCTTTTCCCAATGTAATGCATCTTTTGATTTCTTGACTGCTGCTTCTGTGGGTATGTGCTAGGGTTTAGCTCAGTTGGCAGAGTGCTTGCTCTGCACACTCTGAGGCCCTGAGTTTGATCAATAGCACTGCAAAAGTGGGAAAAGGACCTGGCAGCCTACTCCTGATGCCATCAGCCATCAAAAACACTGTGACTAGCGTGGTGCCAGGTCTGGAGAGCTGAGAATGGCACACAGTGCTGGGGAGTGTTTCATTCTGTTGTAGAGAGGGTTGCTCCAAGTTGGACCTGACTTGATGGCACCTAAAAACAACAGCTTCTGTGGTTGTTGATTGTACAACCAAGTAAAACAAAATCTTGGATAACCTCAATCTTTTCTCCATTTATCACGAAGTTGCTTATTGATCCAGTTGTAAGGATTCTTGTTTTGCTGATGTTGAAGTACAATCCATACTGCAGGCTATGCTCTTTGATCTTCATCAGTAAATGTTTCAAATCCTCTTTATTTTAAGCATGCAGAGTTCTGCCATCTGCATACTGCAGGTTGTTAATTAATCTTCCTCCAAACCTGATGCCACATTCTTCTTCATAAAGTCTAGCTTCTTGGATTATTTGCACAGTATAGAGATTGAAGAAGTATGGTGAAAGGATGCAGCCCTGATGCACACTTTTCCTTACTTTAACCCAAGCAGTTTCCTATTCTATTTGAATGACTGCTTTCTGGTCCATGTACAGATTCCTTGTGAATACAATTAAGTGCTATGGTACTCCCATTCTTTGCAATGTTATCCATAAATTGTTGTGATTCACACAGTCAAATGCCTTTGCATAGTCAATAAAACATAGATAGACATCTTTCTTGTATTCTTTGCTTTTGGCCAGTATCCCTCTGACATCAGCAGTGATGTCCCTGGTTCCATACCCTCTTCTGAATCCAGCTTAATTTTCTAGGAGTTCTCTGCCAAAAATTGCTGCAGTCACTTTTGAATGAATTTTAGCAAAATTAAACTTGAGTGAGATATTAATGACATTGTTCAATAATTTAAGCATTCACTTGAATCTCCATTCTTGTGCATAGGCACAAATATGGATCTCTTCCAGTCAGTAACTGTTTTCCAAATGTCTTGGCATAGACCGTTAGCACCTCCAGTACTGCATCTGTTTGTTGAAACATCTCTATTACTATTTCATCAACTCCTGGAGCCTTGTGTTTTGCCAGTTCCTTCAAGGAAGCTTCTACCTTGTCCTTCAGTATCATGGGGTCCTGATCATATGCAACCTCTTGAAATGGTTGATTATCCACCAATTCTTTTTGGTATAATGACGTTTATGTATTCCTTCCATCTTCTTTTGATGTTTTTTGCATTGTTTAATATTTTACCTGTGAAATGTTTCACTATTGACACTCAAGGCTTGAATTTTTTCTTTAAATCTTTAAGCTTGAGAAAAAGCGTGTGTTCTTCCTTTTTTATTTTTCTACCCCCAGATCAGGTCTTTGCACTTGTTATTATAATGTTTGATTTTGTGTTCTTGAGCTTCCATTTGAAGTCTTCTATGTCTTTAAGTTCATTGTGTCTTCTTTTTACTTTAGCTGCTCAACATTCAAGGGCATGTTTCAGAGTCTCTTTTGGCATGTAATTTGATCTTTTCCTTTTTTCCCCTATTATTTTAATGAACTTTTGCTTTATTCATGGAATGACATCTTTGATATGATGACACAATTCATCTGGTCTTCGATCATTAGTATCTAATGCACCAAATCTGTTATTGAGATGGTCTCTGAACTCAGGTAGGATATACTCAAGGTCATATCTTCACTCTTGTACACTTGTTCTAATTTTCTTCAGTTTCAGTTTGAACCTTCATGTATGCAGTTGGTTGACTGATCCACAATCGATATCTGGTTTTCTTCTGACTTCTGATATTGAGGTTTTCCACCATCTCTTTCCATGAATGTAGTCAACTTGGTTCCTGTATGTTCTATCTAGAGAATTCCACGGGTATAGTCACCATTTATGTTGGTGAAAATTGCATTTGTGATAAAAAAGTCATTGATCTGACAAAATTCTATCATGTGATCCTCAGCCTTGTTTCTGTCACCAAGCCATCTTTTCCAATTACTGAACTTTGTTTCTGACTTTTGCATTTCAACCACCAGTAATTATTAGTACATCCTGATTGCATGTTTGATCAATTTCAGACTGCAGAAGCTGGTAAAAATCTTCCCTTTCTTCATTTGTGGCCATAGTAGAGAGTGCATAAATTTGAATAACAGTCATGTTAACTGTCCTGGATATTATTCTATCACTGACAGCATTCTACTTCAGGACAGATCATGAGAAGTCTTTTTTGATGGTAAATGCAATCTCATTTCTCTTTATGTTGTCATTCTGACATAGTAGACCTTATGATTATCTGATTCAAAATGGCCTATACCAGTCCATATTAGCTTACTGATGCCTAGAATATCTATGTTTATGTGCTCTATTTCACTTTTGATGACTTCTAATTTTCCTAGATTCACACCATGTACATTCCATGTTCCAATCATTAATGGATATTTACAGTTGTTTCTTCTCATTTTGAGTTATGCCACATCAGCAAATGGAGGTCCCTGGGGCTCTACTCCATTCCTATCATTAAGGTTGACTCTACTTTGAGAAGGCAACACTTCCCCAGTCATCTTTTGAATGTCTTCCAGCCTAGGGGCTCATTTTCTGGAACTACATTTGACAATACTTCTCTGCTATTCATACAGTTTTCAATGGCTAATTGACTCAGGAGTCAGCTGCCACTTCCTTCTCCCTAGTCTGTCTTAGTCTGGGAGCTCAGCTGAAACCTATCTACCATGGGTGACCCTGCTAGTATCTGAAATACTGGTGACATAGCTGTCAGCACCATAGCAACACACAAACCTCCACAGCACAACAGGCTGACAGACACATCAAAGATTGGTGCATACATCTGTCTTTATGCCAGTACACACTATATTAATTACTGTCATCCTATAATATATTTTGAAATTAGCAAGTGTGATGTTTTCATCTTTGTTCTTATACAGGATTGAGATGTTCTAGGTCTTTTATGGCTTCACATGAATTTAAGCTTGTTTTTTCTATTTCTATTAAAAATGCCATTGGAATTTTGATAGTGATTGCATATTTGAATAATTCTGTGTTTTATTAATCAAACTTTCTGAGATATCTATAGATTCTCATGAAATTATAAAATATTATGCAATGATCACGTGACATTTTAAACAATTTTCTACATAGTAACATTTTGCCAAAGAATTCTAAGATGTTACAACTAGGATGTTAATAGTGATATAATCAAGATACAGGATAGTTACATTAGGAGGAATCATCATATGGCTCTTTCACTGACACAGTCACACTCCTCCTATTTCTACAACTCCTTAAACCTGGGAATAACAATCTATTGTATTTTTCTATAATTTTCCATTTCAAGAATGTTATATAAATAGAATCTTATAATATGTAACCCTTTGATACCGCTGCATGATTCTCTGAATATTTATCCAAGTTGTGTTGGGCAATTACTTCTTCCTATTTACTGGGGCTGGGATTTAGCTCAGTTGGTAGAGCGCCGCTCTGCAGTCTCTGAGGTCCTGAGTTCGATTCCCAGCACCGCAAAAATGGGAGAAGGATGTGGCAGTCCACTCCCAAGGCAATCTCGAAACAATCTGCCATTGAAAACCCTATGAGGGTTGCTATGAGTCGGACACAACTTGACAGCACCTAACAAACAACATTTACTGCTGAGTAATATTCCACAGTGTGGACGTACAAGTCTGTTTAATCATTCACCTTTTAAGGGACACTGGGCTGCCTCTAGTCCCTGCTTATCATGGAAAGCTCTCTATGTACATTTTGAACATACCTCTGCCTAAAAAATAAGTTTTGACCTGTTTGTGATAAATGACTAAGTGTGTAATTGTCAGGCTCTGTTAATTAAATGCTTGTTATTATTTTAAAATAATATGTCAAACTACTTTCTAGTGTGGCTGCCCCATTTCTCATTCTCATCAGCAATATAAGAGGGAACCATTTTCTCTGTATATATACCAAATTTGATGTTGTCACTACTGTTCTTAAAAATTTTGGTCATTCTAGGCCGGGTATGATGGCACACACCTATAATCCCAGCAATTTGGGAGGCGGAGGCAGGAGAATCACAAGTTTGAGACCAGAGGCAGTCTGTGTAACTTAGTGAGATCCTGTCTCAAAAAGTAAGAAAACGGGCTGGGGGTGCAGCTCAGTGGTCCAGCACTTGCAGAGCATGCAAGAGTGAGGCCCTGGATTCAACCTGAAGTACCACCAAAAAAAATAAAAATAAATAAAAAAAAGGTCATTCTTATAATAGGTGTGTAGAGATATCTCAGTGAAACTTTATTCTACATTTTTAATAGGGATTCTGTTGAGTCTGTAGAAGTCTTTGGGTATTGTGGACATCTTGTCATTATCAATTCTTTTAATCCATGAATGTGTAATATCTTTTATTTGTTTCTTCTTCAATTTCTTTTTATCAGTTCACTTACTCTATGTCTTCAACTGGAGAATGTAATCCATTTACATTAAGGTAATTATAAATGTGTAAGGTCTTAATGTATCTATCTTGTATCTTGTTTTCTACTTTTATTTTTGTTCTTTTCTTTCTCTTTGTCTTACAGAAAGTTTTGTTTTTCTTATTTTTTTGGTAGGTGATTTACCCTGATAGTGTATATTGATTCCTTGATTGTTATTTTGGGTTTACCTGTTGTAGATTTTCACTTTTTGATTACCAAGAGGCTCACAAAAAATCTTTAGATTTTAAAAAGCTCTTTTGAAGTGATAACAACATAATATGAGTGTAAAGGTAAGGAAAGAAACAAAACAAAGAGACTATATTTACTAATAAAACTCTGAACTGAATTATTTTTAGCCTTCATACTAAGACATGAAGGGATTACACATAAAGTTTGCAATATTAGAGCATTCTGAATGTGTCTTTAGTTGTTCTTACCACTGGGTTTCTTACCTTCTGTTATTTTCACTTTACTTGTTAATGGCTGTTTTCTCAGTTTGAAGAACTCCCTTTACCATTTCTTATAGGACAGTTCTGGTGGAGATATATTCTCTCAGCTTTTTTTTTTGTCTAGGAATGTCTTTGCCTGTCCTTCATTTCTAAAAGATAGCTTTGCCAGCTGTAGCATTTTTGGTTGGCAATGTTTTTTATTTCAGTACTGTGAAAATCTCATGTCACTCCCGTCTGGCTTAAGTTTTCTGCTGAGAAGTCTTCTTTCAGGTGAATTAGAAAAACATGCTATTTGTTTCTTTTTTCTAGGATTCTTGAGAAGCTTTTCTGTGTCCTTTTGTTTTAAAAGCTTGATTATAATATACTTTTTTGTAGTTGTTATTGTTGTTGTTAGTTGCCATCAGGTCGGGTCCGACTCATGGTGATCCTATGTATAAAGGAACAAAACACTCCCAGACACTGTGCCATGCCTGGCACTATGTCAGTGCTTCTTTGCTATTCATAGGGTTTTCAATGTCTGACTGTTTCAGCATGGTTTTGGTGCTGAAGATCAAACCCAGGACCTCAGAACATGCAGAACTGCACTCTACAACTGAACTAAACCTCAGCTTTGGTGTAGGGTTAGTTAAATTAAATCCATTAACCTCTGACCTTCCTATATCTAGATATTCATATCCTTTTCTAGATTTGGGAAGTTTTAAGTTATTATCTCTTTGAATAAGTTTTCTGTCCTATTCTCTAGTCCCTCTGGAAACTTAATAACCCAAATATTTACTCTATTAATGCTACCTCAAAATTCCCACAAGCTTTCCTTCTGCCTCTTCATTCAGTTTTCTCCTCTGAGTATGCTCAGGTTTGTTGCAAATCTGCAGTTGGCCAGTTGCTCAGTATGAGCTAGGGGAGTGCCTAGCAAGGGCAATCATCCCAACTCTCAACCAAATAACCATGGAGGGACTCGCGCCAGAGCTTTTGTGCCATGTCCATGGCCCTCAACACAACAATGGTGTGACATATCCTGAACCTGCAGCCTACTGAGATGTGCAGTAGGGATCAATGCTGCAGTGGGCTGCCTGCTGCTGAGGTGGGCTCAGAGCCCAAGACCACTGTAACCAGGCACGAATGATGCTGGCCAGAAAGGAAGCCCAGCAGACTGGGACCTTATTTCTTCCCTCTGGCCCCAGCACTGTTCCAGAGGCTATGTGTCCCAACACTATCCTGGGAATGGAAGTTGGTAGGATCTGCCCAGTGTCAGCCTGCACTAGCTTGACACTGAATTCTGAGACAAATTCCTGGGCTAACTACTTTGTCCTCCCTAAGTGAATGGATTCTCTTTCCATGCCAATCTGCCTGATGGCAGTCTGGGGTAGTATTGGCAAAAGTAGTCCCTCTGTCACATGACAAGGCTGATGCTCAGTTGCCTTGCCACTCAGTCTCAGAGCCCTTAGGACCTGATCTCTCTGAGGGGTATGCCCAGGCTCACACTACAGGTGGTGGTGATGCAGGTCAAATGTTAGTCTGTCTCACCTGGCCGCAAATTTCTCCCTAATACTGGGCAAGTCTAGAGGCTTGTTCTGTGAATTCTGTCTTGGGGACAGGGACCTTTGGTTTCTGTCTGGTGGAAGATTTCCTCACAGCAGGCCTGGCACTGAGCTCCAAGCCAAAATCCTACACTAGCTTTGTGCCCTGCTCCCAACTGGGTGGCATCTTGCTCCTCACTGTATTACCTGAGGTTGGAGGAGGGGTGGTGGAGGCAGTCAGCTGCCTGGCTAATGCAGGCCCACAACTCAATCTGTGGGCATTGGCCTGGGTGTGTGAGGTTGTACTCTGCCCAACACTGTCCAATGACATGTGTAGTACTAGTTTTCAAGCCAGAGGCTTGGGCATCATTTCTTCTTTTCCTCCAAGAGGGGGACATTTCCCTCCATGTTGCTTAGAGTTGAGGGAGAGGTGAGGCAGTCAACTTTCCTGCCTTCTTCTTTCCTTGTTATGCTAAAAGTAGGCACTATTTTCTCTCACCTGGCTTCCTTAGCTTATGTAAAGTAGTTAGGTATATGAATAGCTGTTCAAATTGGTGCGTTTGTGTGTATACAAATCACTGGGGGACCTTAGCCACAATCTTATTCTGCTTCCCAATTTCTTTCCTCAGTCTTTCACAGTTTTAGTCCACAGATATTTTACCTCCTTGATTAAACTTTTTCATAAATAACAATATTTTGAGGCAATTATAAATCAGATTGTTTTTTCAATTTCCCTTCCAGATGGTTCATTGTTAGTGTACTGAAGTGCCACTGATTTTTGTGTGTTCATTTTATACCCTGCAACTTAACTGAATTCATTATTAGTTCTAATTTTTTTGGTAGAGTTTTTATGATTCTGTCTATAAAAGATCACTTCATTTGCAAACAGAGACAATTTAACTTTTTCCTTTCCAACTTGAATGGCTTTTATTTCTTTTTCTTGCTAATTGCTCTGTCTAGAACATCCAATACTATGCTGAATATAAGTGTTGAAAGTGAGCATTCTTGTCTTATTTGTAATCTTTTAGGTTTTTTACCATTGTGTATAATGTTAGCTGTGGGCTTGCCATCTATGGCATTTATTACAATGAGGTATATTTCTTCTATAACTATCTTATTGAGCATTTTTAGCATGTAAGGATGTTGGATTTTGTCAAATGCTTTTTCTGATAGTATTGAGATCATTGTAGTTTGTTTTCTTGGTAAGTTGTCAACTCAACAAAATGACCCCTCCAATTACAGAAGTTGGAAAAACAGTCATATAACTGGCCCCCCCACTTTTTTTGTGTAAAGCTCTGGAGGTCTGGCAGGTTTATTGACTTTCTAAGATGACAGCTTTTCAGAAGCTAAGCTGGTTATGGAGAAATCTAGGTTGTTGAACTCTGTTACTTTAGTGCTGATTCAACTATATTAGGCTGTTCAGATGAGAAATAAGAAATGCAATCATTTCTCAAAGCTCTTCCCTTTTTATCACCAGCCTCTGAGGCTTGGTTGTTGTTGTTGTTCTTGTTCTTGTTAGGTGCCATCCAATTGGGTCCATCTCATAGCGGCCCTATGTACAGCAGAATGAAACACTCCCTAATTTGCTGCTAGGCACATGATCTTATTTATGTTTAAACCCATTGTTGCAGACACTATGTCAATCCATATGGCAGAGGGTTTTCCTATTTTTTCATTGACCTGCCACTCTCCCAAACATGATGTGTTTCTCCAGGGACTGGTACTTCCTGATTACATGTCTAAAGTACCTAAGAAGCAGTCTAGCCATTCTTGCTTCCAAGGAGCACTCTGGTTGTACTCCTTCTTGGACAGATCTGTTGGTTCTTTTGGCAGCTCATGGTATATTTAATATTCATCTCCAGTACCATAATTCAAAAGCATCAATTCTTTTCTTGTCTCCCTTGTTCAATGTCCAGCTTTCACAATCATATGATGCGACTGGTAATATCATGGCATGAGTCAGGCGCACCTTTGTCTTCAATGTGACATCTTTAGTTTTCAATACTTTAAAGAGATCTTTTGTCACAGCTTTTCCCAAAGCAATGCGTCTTTTGATTTCTTGACTGTTGCTTCCATGGGTGTTGACTGTAGAACCAAGTAAAGCAAAATCTTGGACAACCACAATCTTTTCTCCATTTATTGTGAGGTTGCATACTGACCCAGTTGTAAGGATTTTTGTTTTGTTGATGTTGAGCTGCCATCCATACTGAAGGCTAGGTTCTTTGATCTTCATCAATAAATGTTTCAAATCTTCTTCACTTTCAGCAAGCAGAATTGTGTTATCTGCATAATGCAAGTTGGTAATGAGTCTACCTCCTATTCTGATGCTGTGTTCTTCATAAAGTCCATCTTCTTGGATGATTTGCTCAGGATAGACATTGAAGAGATATGGTGAAAGGTTAGAGCCCTGACACACACCTTTCTTGACTTTAAATCCAGCAATTTTTTCTTGTTCTGTTTGAAAGACTGCTTCCTGGTCCAGGTATAGATTCCTCATGAATAAAATTAGGTGCTCTGGTATTCCCATTCTTTGCAGCATTATACATAATTTGTTATAATCCACACAATCAAATGCTTTGCATATTTGATGAAACATAGACATTTTTCTGATATTGTCTGCTTTCAGCTAATATCCTTCTGATATCAGCAATGATGTCCATGGTTCCCTGCCCTCTTCTGAATCCAGCTTGATTTTCTGGCTGTTCCTTGTCTATATACTGCTGCAGTTGCTTTTGAATGATCTTTAGTAACATTTTGCTTGCATGTGATATTAAGGATATCTTTGATAGTTTTCACATTCAGTTGGTACCCCTCTCTTGGGAATAGGCACAAATGTGTATCTCCTCAAATCAGTTGGCCAGGTGGCTGTTTTCCAAATTTTTTGGCACAAACATGTCAGCACCTCCAGTGCTGCATCTGTTTGTTGAAACATCTCTGATGGTATTCCATCAATTCCTGGAGCCTTATGTTTTGCCAGTTCCTTCAAGGCACCTTCCAGTTTGTCCTTCAATAACATTGAGTACTCATCATATGCAACCTCTTGAAATGGTTGGTCATTCACAAATTCTTTTTTGTATAATGACTTGGTATATTCCTTCCATCTTCTTTTGATGTTTCCTGCATCATTTAATATTTTCCCTGTAGAATCTTTCACTATTGCCACTTGAGATTTGAGGTCATTGGTTGTTGTTGTAGGGATGTCAAAATTAAAAGACTTTACTGTCTGGATAACATAAGTGCTTTTCCTAAAGGATAAAGGGATTAAAAAGAAAAATAGAGAGATGAAAGATACTGGATTTGGAAAAGATGCTAAATTCTAGTTGTAATATGATCAAAAGATTTTCCATTTTAACATTGGCTGAGTGGCTGAGCTACCAGTTCTATTTTCTGGCAGCTATTTTTATGGATGGAGTTTTTTAGATCATGTATATAAAAGTATTTATCTTTGAGTTGCCACCCTTCCCAAATAATAGCAAACAATAATAATCTTGAAATGTGATAAGTGAGACAGGTCAGGTGCTATTCTCAGGGCAATATGTATATTTTCTAATGTTTCTAGTTTATAAAACATTCTTTATTATTACCCACATTTTACAGTTGGAGACACTTAGGTTCTGTCAGCTTCATAGACTTGCTCATATTCTCATAGCTAGCAAAGTGGAGAGTTTGGACTCAGACTCAATCTGTGTTGCCTTAACACCTGAGCTCTTAGGGAATTTGTTGAATTGCCTAAAACTTTGTTGCATTACAGATGACAAGTAAACTCATAACAGGCAACTAAGCCAAAAACTCCTTAAATTTGTTTTAAGCTAAATATTAAAAATATATTCTCATTTATTTCCTTGTAGCTTAAATAATTTTGACAGAGAATCTGAATGAGCACAACAGGTGCAGAACAGATCCTTTGGTATGTGCAGCAGTCATTGCGGGTTGGCCATTGTAAGAACCATGTACACAGGCCAGAAAAATCTGGAATAGAGAATACCTGTTTTAGTCAGGTAAAGTGGTGCATACCTGTAATCCTAGCAACTTGGGAGGCAGACGCAGGAGGATTGCAAGTTCAAGACCAGAGGCAGTCTGTGTAATTTAGAGAGACCCTTTCTCAGAAAAGTAAAAAAAAAAGTGGGTTGGGGTGCAACTCAGTGGTATAGTACTTGCAAAGCATACAAGCATGAGGCCCTGGTTCAACCCCCAGTACTGAAAAAAAAAAAAAGAGTGCTTGTATTGCCTGACTTACTAAATAAGCACTGACTATACTGAAAGAGGGAAAAGATGATAAATATCCAATAGTAAATGAAAATTCCAACATTCCCCTGAATCCAAATACAATTTTACCTGCAGTCTTTGCAAAATGAACTTCCAGTCCCCATTAATAATTGATTCTGATGTTTGATCATTGCAATGTTTCACATGAATCATGCCAACTGCTAGCATCATAATAATACGTCTTGGGAAGTAATTAAGATAATCAGTTGTTGGAGAATCTTGCATTTGAGAAAGTACTCAAAAGCTATGCCAGTGTCTTATGAGATTCTGGTCTTTTTAACAATCTATAATATGTATACAACATACATTAAAGTATTACATATCTGCTACTTCTTGTTCTCCAGAAAGAACTGGAATTTTATCACTGTTCTATTTTGTAAATTTTATTAAAACTTTTACCAGTACTTTATCTTGAATAAAGGATTGTAATATCTTGGTTTCTCTTTCCTAAGCAATTTTACTTTGTTCTAGAGAATATACATTTACTTACAAGTCAAGCAGATAAAGAATGATTGGATAAGTCGAAGAATATAGGTCCTTCTCTTACTTGGACATTGCTATGGTTTGAATGACCACCAAAATCCTGTTGAAATTCAATCCCGATTGTGAGATTTTAAGGGAGAGGAAACTTAATCCAACTACGCTCATGTGACGTTGATAATTTTGGTACCTACTTTGGTGAGTAATTAAGGTTAAATGAGGCTGTAAAGGTGGGATCCTAGTCCAACAGGATTGTGGAGTTATAAGAGGAGAAGAGAAGAGACCTAAACTAAGAAGTTCTGTCCATGTGATGCCTTGCATTATTTTGGGACTCTGCAGGGAACAAAAAATACCTTACCAGGTGTGGTCACTTGAAGAACTTTTCAGCTTTCAGAATCTTTAGTAAATAAAACTTTATTTTTTATTAAAGTTAGTCTGTGATTTTTAGATGTAGCAACAGCAGACAGACTAAGAGAGCTATGATTAGAAATAATAGTAATTGATTTTGATCAGTAGTCTTCCTTTCCTTGACAAACATGTAAAAACATCCATATCAGAAGCTGCCATGCACAATGACTGGCAGTTCCAACATACTAGTACAATACTTCAGCATGGGATAGATATTAACTTCTCAGTTTGAGTGTATAGTTTTCTCAGCAAGCCATTCCTTGAGCTCAGAGAGTATAATTACTTTAGGAAGTGTCGTTAAAGTTGAATTTGTTTCCAGAATTGAAGGATGAAAATTTTTGTAGAAGAGAAAACCTTAGACAAAATGTTTCTAAAATAATTATTTTATAATCAGCATGCTTCCTCCCTGATTAAAACATGCCTACTATAAAATGCCTGGAGGTAGTATTGAGACAAAATAATGGTGGCTCACACTGTGACAGTTGGCTAAATTCAGTTTTGTATTGTGTACAAAAACTTAATATTATGGAAAAAATTTTTCTATTGACTTAAGAAAATCAAACTGCCAGAGACTAGGTATATGTTGTTGTTGTTAGGTGCCGTCGAGTTGGTATCCAACTCATAGCGACCCTCTGTACAACAGGGGAAACGCTATTGTCAGTGCTTCTCTGCTGTTCATAGGGTTTTCAATGGCAGATTGATTTTTGGGAGGGGGTTGCCAGGTCCTTCTCCCAAGCCTACAGCTTCTGGTATTCCCAGGTGGTCTCTCATCCAGGTACCAACCAGGCCCAACCCTGCTTAGCTTCTGAGATCTGACGGGATCGGATGCCACAGGGCTATGGCTGCAGGCCTAGGTATATGGCAGGGATTTTTTTTATAGCATTAGGATATGGAAAAGAATAAACCTCACTAGAAGAATAGATAAACAAAGAAGGATTAAGAAAGTATCAAACTTCATAAAACCCACAAAATGACAGGAATTAATTCATATCTTTCAGTAATAACTCTGAATATTAATGGTCTCAATTCTCCAATTCAAAGACAGAGTTAGCAGATTGAATTAAAAAGCAGGGCCTATTTGTTGCCTTCAAGAAATGTCCCTCACTGCCAAAGCAAACACAACCTTAGGGTAAAAGGATGGAAAAAGATTTTCTAAGAAAGTGGAACCTGATAGCATGTAGGACTCGTTATATCTGACAAAGTAGACTTCAACCCAAAATTAGTCAGAAGAGATAAGGAAGGGCTCTTCATATTGATAAAGGGAAAATTCTATCAAGAGGATGGAACAACTGTAAACATATACACACCAAATGTTGGTGCACTTAATTTCATAAAATAAATGCTACTGGACACAAAGGCATAGATCAGCCCCAACACAATAAGAGTGGATGACTTCAATACTTCATCTTCGTCAATAGACAGACCATCAAGATGAAAAGTTTACAAAGAAACATTAGAGCTAGATGACAGTATAGATTAGGTGAATTTAACAGACCTCTACAGAATATCCCATCCCATAGCTAAAGAGTACACATTTTTCTCAGCATCCCACAGGACCTTCTCCAAAGTAGATTGTATTTAAGGACATAACAAAAGTCTTAACAAATACAAGAAAATTGAAATAACTTTTTTTATTCTGTCTGACTACAATAGAATAAAACTAGAAGTCAACAGCAAGAGAAACTACAGAAAATAAATACTTGGAAACTGAATGATCAATGGGTCATCAAAGAAATCAGAGGGAAAATATAAAAGTTCCTAGAATCAAGTGAAAATGAAAATGTTGCCTCCCAAATTTGTGGAATACTATGAAAACAGTTCTAAGAGGGAAATGTACAGCTATAAATGCCTACATAATAAACACAGAGAGACCTCAAATAAATAACCTAATGATGGACCTCTTAGAAAAAATAAGAACAATCCAATCCAAAAATTACTGGAAAAAAAGAAATAATAAATATCAGAGCTAAAATTAATGAAATGACAACTAAAAGGACAATACAAAAGAGCAAAGAAACAAAGAGTTGGTTCTCTGAAAGGATAAACAAGATTGACCAACTCCTAGCCAAACTAACTAAAAAAGAGTGAGAAGACACAAATCAATAAAATTAGTGATGAAAAAGCTAATATCACAATGGATTCCATTGAAATTCAGGGATCATTAGGGATTGTTTTAAAAACTAAACTGTAACAAATCAGAAAATTTAAAAGAAATGGATAAATTTCCAGGCATACATAACCTACCTAAATGGAGCCAAGAAGACACACAGAATGTAAGCAGACCAAAAACCAGCAATGATGTTAAAACTGTAATAAAAAATCTCTGAGAAACAAAATCCAGGACCAGGTAGATTCGCTGCTAAATTCTACCAGATCTTTAAAGAACTTACACCAATGTTCCTAAAACTATACTACAAAATTGAAATAGAGGGAAAAATTCCAAATTTATTCTATGATGTCATTGTTATCCTGATACCCAAATCAGACAAGGACACAACACAATACTATAGGCTGATTTATTTGATTAATATTGACACAAAAATGCTTAATAAAATACTGGTAACCAGTAAACATTGGTAACATGGTAACATGGTAACACTAAAAAGATCATACATCATGATCAAGTTGGATTCATTCCATGAATGCAGGAATGGTTAAAGCAATCAATAAACATAATTTAGCATATTAATAGAACCAAGGACAGAAGCCACATAATCATCTCAATAGATGTGGAAAAGGCTTTTGAAAATCCAATTTCCCTTCTTGATAAAAGCCCCAGAGAATCTAGGAATGGAAAGATCACACCTCAATATAATTAAAGCTATTTATTACAGACATATAGCCAAGATTATACTGAATGGAGAAAAACTGAGCACATATCCTCTAAAATCAGGAAAAATATAAGGCCATGCACTATCACCACTCATAGTCATATAGTGCTTGAATTCTTAGTGAGAGCAATAAAGCAAGAGAAAAAAATAAAAGGGATACAAATAGGAAAGGCAGAAGTCAAATTATTCATTTGCAGATAGGATCTTATACTTAAAAGACTCAAAATATTCTACCAGAAGACTCTTAGATCTGATAAAGAATGTCAGCAAAGTAGCAGGACACAATATCAGCAGGCAAAAATCAGTAGCTTTTCTTTATATTAGCAATAAATATGCTGAAAAGTCAGGAAAAAGTCCCTTTCACAATAGATTCAAAAAATTAATAAAATACTTAGGGATAAGCTTAACCAAAAATTCTAAAGAACTGTACAATGAAAGCTATAAAGTACTGGAAAAGATAGTTTAGAAGACACTAGAAAATGGAAGGACCTCCCACATTCATGGATATGCAGAATGCACATAATTAAAATGGTCATATTACCTAAAGTGACATAAAACTGAAATTCTTCACATAAATAGAAAAATATCCTAAAATTAATATGGAAACACAAAAGACTCTAAATAGCAAAAGCAATCATAGCAATAAGAGTAATGTGGGAGGCATCACAATATCTGATTTCACACTATACTACAGAGCTATAGTGACTAAAATAGCCTCATACAAGCACAAAAATAGATACATAGGCCAAAGAAAAAGAATAGAAGACCCAGAAATTAGCCCAAGCAGCTACAATCATCTGATTCTGGACAAAGGAACCAACAACAGACAGTAGAGAAAAAAAAGACCTCTTTAACAAGTGATGTTGGGAAAGTTGGATATCCACATATAGAAATATGAAACTAGATCCCTATCTATCACCTTGTATAAAAGTTAACTCAAATGAATCAACTATTTAAATGTGAGACCTGAAACTCTGAAGCCACTAGAAGAAAACCTAGGGGAAACACTGGAAGATATAGCCATAGGCAAAAATATTCTGAGTAGGACTCTAATAGCTCAGGAAATAAGAGCAAGAATAGCCAAATGGGAAATTATTAAATTAAAAGAGTTCTGTTCAGTGAAAGAAACAATCAACAGAGTGAATATACTGCCTACAGAATGGGATAAAATCTTTGCCAGATATTCACCAGAGGATTAATATCTAGAATATACAAAGACCTCAGAAAACTAAATTACAAAAGACCAAATAATTCCACCAATAATTGAGCAAAAGATATAAAAAGAGTCCTTTCAAATACAGAAATAAAATGTCAATAAATACATGAAAAATGCTAACCATCCTTAGCCATCAGGGTAAAGCAACTTAAAACAACATTGAGGTTCCATCTCATTCTAGTCAGAATGGTTAGCAACAACAAACAAATAATAGCAAATGCCAGCAAAGGTGTGGGAAAAAGGAACTCAAATTCACCACTGGTGGGAATGTAAAGTAAAATAGTGACTCTGTAAATCAGTATGGAGGCTCCTCAAAAGACTGAAAGAACTTCCATGTGCTCCAGCCATATCACTTCTGCATATATGCACAAAAGAATTAAAGTCAGCTTATTGTAGAGATACTTACCCACTCATTTTTATTACAGCACTATTCATAATATGGAACAAGCCTATGTGCCTAACAATAGATAAATAAATAAAAATGTGATAGACATGCACACACTCATGCACACAATGTAGTGTTTTACTCAGCCATAAAGAATGAAATTATGTCATTTGTAGGAAAACAGATGGAACTGGAAGTCATCATGTTAAGTGGAATAAGCCAGATCCAGAAAGACAAGTATCACATGTTTGCACTGATGTAGCAAGTAGGGTGAAAAAAATAAGAGATAACTTGAAGGTAAAAGGGGAAACAATAGGGAGACAAGGGGAGGAAAATAAGGGGGAGAGACATGGAATAATAAAGAATAACAGAGAGAGTGAATATGCTCATAGCACAGTAGATGTTGTTAGGTGCCATAAAATTGGGTCCTACTCATAGTGATCCTATGTACAACAAAACAAAACACTCCTTGCTTCTGTACTTGATCATTTTTATGTTTAAGCTCATTGTTACAGCCACTGTGTCACCAATCTAGATCAGGGGTTTCCTTTTTTTCATTGATCTGCCACTCTCCCAAACATTATGTGCTTCTCCAGGGACACTCTCCTGACAACATGTCAAAAATAAATAAGAAAAAGTCTAGCCATCATTGTTTCCAAGGAGCACTAGGGTAAATCTGTTGGTTCTTTTTGCAGTCTAGAATATACTTAATAATCATCTCCAGAGCCATAATTCAAAAGCATTAATTCTTCTCCTGTGTCCCTTATTGAATGTCTAGCTTTCACAACTGTATGATACCACTGAAAAAAACATGGCATGACTCAGGTGCACCCTTGTCCTCAATATGATATCTTTACTTTTCAACACTTTAAAGAGGTCTTTAGCCACAGCTTTCCCTAGTGCAATGTGTCTTTTGATTTCTTGACTTCTGCTTCCATGGGTGTTGATTGTAGAACCAAGTAAAGGAAAATCTTGGACCACTTCAATTTTTTTTCCATTTATTATGAAATTGCTTACTGATCCAGTTGTAAGAATTTCTGTTTTGCTGATGTTAAGGTGCAATCCATACTGAAGGATGTGTTCTTTGATCTTCATCAGTAATGTTTTAAATCCTCTTCACTTTCAGCAAGCAGAGTTGTGCCATCTGCATAATGTAGGTTGTTAATGATTCTTCTTCAATCAAGATCCCATGCTCTTCTTCATAAAGGTAAGCTTCTTGCATTATTTGCTCAGCAAAGAGATTGACGATTCACAGTGAAACAATACAGCCCTGATGCACATGTTTCTTGACTTTAAAGCTGGCAGTGTTTCCTTGTTCTATTCAAACAACTGCCTCTTGGTCCATGTACAGATTCCTCAAGAGTACAATTAAGTGCTCTGGTATTTCCATTCTTCACAATGTTATCCATAATTTCTTGTGATCCACATAGTCAAGTGCTTTTGCATAGTCAATAAAGCATAGATAGACATCTTTTTGGTATTCTCTGCCTTTGGCTAATATCCATCTGACATCAGCAATGATGTCTCTGGTTTCCTACCCTTTTCTGAATCTGCCTTGATTTTCTGGCAATTCCCTCTCTATATACTACTGTAGCACTTTTGAATGATGTGTAGCAATATTTTCCTTTCTTTTGATATTAATGATATCATTTGATAATTTCTACATTCATTTGGAACCCCTTTCTTGGGAGTAAGTACAAATATGGATCTCTTCCAGTCAGTTGGCCTGGTAGCTGTTTTCCAAATCTCTTGGAGTAGACAATTTAGCACCTCCAGTGCTGCATCTGCTTGTTGAAATATCTCAGTTGGTATTCCATCAATTCCCTGGACCCCTGGGTTTCAACAATTCCTTCAAGGAAACTTCCACTTCATCCTTTAGTATCATTGGTTCTTGATCATATGCAACCTCTTGAAATGGTTGGTATTCCACCAATTAGGAATTCCATAATGAAATCCCTTACTTTGGCAATAATTATATGTCAATAAAAAAAGAAGTTTGAGTTTGCTAATTGTAGACAATTGATTGGGCAAGTATTTGAATATAACCTGAATTTCACCTATGATTTTCCTCCTATATTTTTTATTTAGCTGTCATGATCCATCTAGATTTTGAGATAACTTAAAAAGAGAAGACATTTGTTAGTCTGGAAAGCTGAAGGTTTCTTTTTTTTTTTTTTTAACATTGTATGTGAAGCAATGTCCTAGCTTATGATTGAGAGAGAAGGGATGGTTATCAAAATTCTACTAATGATATCTTCATCACATTATAACATCATGTTATATTATAACATCATTCTCAGGCAGAGTCCTCCTTACTCAGCTCTATTCTTCTTTTCAATCCCAGCAATTATCAGTAAATTATCCATAGGGCACAAATTTGCTCAGGTTACCTTCGTGCTTAAGATCATCCAGTGGTTGAAGATGTTTTGACATCTGCTTATATTTTAACTTCATTTTTAAAAATATTTCCTACTTCCTCACTCTCCATAATTATACTAACATTGATTTTTTGGGGAGGGCGGGGCTTTTAGGCCAATCAGACTGGTTGTCACATATAGGCCAAGTGTTCCATCTAGTGGAAAAGTTTTTCTTTTTATCTCCTGGGGCCTTCTCCTCATTCAAGTCTCTGCTCATAGATCACTTCCCCAGTAAGATCTTCCCTAATTCCCTGATGACCTTGACCACCTGATTTTTACAACACTAAATGCCATAGCCCTGTGGCATCCAATCCCATCAGATCTCAGAAGCTAAACAGGGACCGGCCTGGTTAGTACTTGGATGGGAGACCACCAACAAACACCAGGTGCTGTAAGCTTGGGAGATGGACTAGCAACTCACTCCCTAAAATCAAACCACCATCAAAAACCCTATGAACAACAGAGAAGCACTGGCAATACTGTTTTGCCTGTTGAATGTAGGGTTGCAATGAGTTGGATATCGAATCGACAGTACCTAACAATAACAAAACAAATTTAGATGTCACATTTTAGCCTGCAGCCATAGCCCTGTGATGTCCAGCCCCATTAGATCTCAGAAGCTAAGCAGGGCCCAGCCTAGTTAGTACTTGGATGGGAGACTGCCAGGGAACATCAGTTGCTGTAGGCTTGGGAAAAGGACCAGGCAACCCACTCCCAAAACACAATCAGCCATTGAAAACTATGACTAGCAGAGAAGCACTGACAATAGTGTTTTGTCTGTTTCACATAGGGTCGCTATGAGTCAGATACCCAACTGGACAGCACCTAACAACAACAACAACAAATGAAATTGCCTTGGTTCTTCAATTGTTTATTGTCTGCATACTTCACCTCCTACTTCCTCCAATACAACAAAGATTAAAAAATTATTATTCACTTTCTGTTGACTACTAAGACTTAGATAATTAGGACATAGGAAGTACTTACTAAAAGTTTGTCAAATGTGTGCATATCACATACTAACAAGGGTGAGGGGAAAATGCTTCTGCAGCTTTTTTTTTTTTGGCATACATCTAACAAAACTGTTTGGATTTTGGAAGTTTCTAGCATTTTGGACATCTTTTAATATGTTGAATTCCCATGCACTTCCATTGACTATACCAAGTAGGATTATTTTTCTCCCAACCATACCCTTGTTCATAGGAAGTCATAACAAGCCTTAAGCAAAAATGATCTCAGGCAGAGAAATCTCCATATCATTAGTGGAGAGCTAATGGAAATAGAAGAATCAGGAGTCACTATGTAAACCCAATCAATGGTTAAGCTCTGGGAGAGACTTTTATATCCCCATTAAAGCTGAGGAAATGTGGGTGACTGAAAAGCTTTTTGTTTTCCATACAAGGCACTGTTTAAAATTTGCCTTGTTTCTCACAAGCCATTCCCTCAGAGCTATTGTAGACATTTTTAACATGCAAAGAACATGAAATTTAGTGAGTTTACTGTCTTGGATTTGTACTATGCTTTTTTGTATTGAATATTCAGAACTATCTAGATGACCAATATTGCAATCTTTGCTTTGGATTTAGAGTGTTTGATAAGATATGCTGTATACAATACCTGGTTTACACAAAGGGATAGAATCAGCCTGGACTCAATGGCCAGGCTCAGGTGGCTTGCCCTTTTCTGTTTAAATAAGCTGTGTCATCCAGGTAACAGTCACAGAGCTCTTTGGCTCTCTGCTCTGCTTATAATTTCTATAACATATTTGTTATTGTGCCTGGGTGTTTACAACCAAAATAGCATTATATTGTTAAGTAATACATGTGTGCAATAACATTGTCTATGAGTCACATGGCTAACTTGGTATCATAGATGGTAGTGCTGGACATTTGTCTCAAATTCATGCTGTTGTTGTTGTTGTTAGGTGCTGTCGAGTCGAGTCCGACTCATAGCGACCCTATGTACAGCAGATCGAAACACTTGCCGATTCTGTGCCAGGCAAACAATCTTATTTATGTTTAAGCCCATTGTTGCACACACTGTGTCAATCCATCTGGTGGAGGGTTGTCCTCTTTTGCGTTGACCTGCCACTCTTCCAAACATGATGTCCTTCTCCAGGGATTGTTCTCTCCTGACTACATGTCCAAAATATGTAAGACACAGTTTGACCATTCTTGCTTCCAAGGAGTACTCTGGTTGTACTTCTTCTAGGACAGATTTGTTGGTTCTTTCGGCAGTCCATGGGATATTCAATAGATGTCTCTAGCACCACAATTCAAAAGCATCAATTCTTTTTCTGTCTCTCTTGTTCAATGTCCAGCTTTCACAACCATATGATGCCACTGAAAATACCATGGCATGAGTCAGACACACCTTCGTCTTCAATGTGACATCTTTGCTTTTCAATACTCTAAAGAGATCTTTTGCCACAGGTTTTCCTAGAGCAATGCATCTTTTGATTTCTTGACTGCTGATCCCACGGGTGTTGATTATAGAGCCAAGCAAAGCAAAATCTTGGACAACCTCAATCTGTTCTCCATTTATTGTGAAGTTGCGTGCTGACCCTCAGATTCACAGGTTGTTAAAACTCAACTTTTGCTGCATGTACCATCACCTTGAGCCACTGACAATTTTGTCATTGGTCATTCACTAGAACAGAGGTTACTCTGAATTCAGACTATCCTCAGAAGACTGCTGCTTTCTCTGAGTGGGTGCTAAGCTAAGGAGAGGTGAATGTTGTTGTTGTTAGGTGCCGTCGAGTCCGTATCTGACTCATAGCGACCCTCACAGGGTTTTCAATGGCTGACTGTTTTGGGATTGCCTTGGGAATGGATTGCCAGGCCCTTCTCCCATTTTTGCGGTGCTGGGAATTGAACTCAGGTCCTCAGAGACTGCAGTGCAGTGCTCTACCAACTGAGCTAAATCCCAGCCCTATGGAGAGGTGAATAAAGGCAGCTTATTTGTTTCTTTTTTTGTCATGTCCATACCATCACACACAGCTGAATGTGTGTATCAGGCTTTCCTGAACAGTTAGGGTGAAAACAATTTTGCTAACACTCATGTAGTAAATTACTATGTGGCAGTCTGTTTTATTTAACTTATTTAATTTTCAGAACAACACTTTGCAAAAGCATTATTATGTCAATGCCTTGAAGAGAGGCAGAGAAAGGCCAATAAATCTTCTAAGGTCTGGAAATTCTAAGATTGTTTTCAATGTTACTGCTGCAGTGCACATGCCCTATATGATCCATTCCCTTTGAGGATGAGCAAGACTTGTGAATATGATAGAACACCACTCCCATTAGGTTATGTTATATGGCAGAAGGGATTTTCCAGATGTAGTTAAGTTCCTGATTAGTTGGCTTTGAGTTAATCAAAAGTGAGCTCATCCTAATTATGATGCCTGGCCTCTCAGAGCTTAGAATAGGCCCTGAATGACAACCAACATGAAAGCAGGGACCTCCATTCTACAACTGTGAGGAAGACAATCTAGCAACAACTACATGAATGTGGAAGAGGGCTCCATGAAGCAGAAAGGAATGCAGCCCAGCCCGTTCTTTGATTTCATTCTTCTGAGACTGAGCAGAGAATAAGCCATGATGTACCTTAATGTGTGACCTATAGAATGGTGAGTTGATAAATGGGTGCTGTTGGATGTAGCAAAGTGGGGGGTAATTTGTTATGCAGCAATTATTGTTGTTGTAGGTGCCATATGCAGCACTAGAGAATCATATATATGACTTTTCCTGTACTTTAGGGGAATTTAGATTTTCATGAGATCTCTCGTAAATAGCCCACCTCCCAATCTTGCTTTTTTATGCTCCTCCTTTTGCCTCCTTATGGAGATACTGAGGAAGTTTTGCCCTCTGCTGTGCAGCCTCTTTAGGCTCACTGTACTCATATCCATGCTGGACAGGCAGTTCATTTCTTTAAGTATGAATTCTTGATCTAGAATTGCCTAGCTCACTAATATTCTGATTTATTGGTTTAGGAGTGAAGCTCAGTCATTTTAAATGGTGTGCCTATGTGACTTTGTAGGGTGCCAGTTGAGGTATGGCTGAGGCCAAAATTGAGAGTTGTAATTGGAGGCAAAAGCTTTAAGTGTCTGCTAGATACCAGGGCAGACAGGACAGTCTTCCAGATTGAAGAGGTACCGGGGTACTGGGAGCTTATGCCAGGACCAACCTTAGAGGGCATAGGTGGCTTCTCACAGAACTATGAGACCAAGGAGTGGTTGGTCTTGAAAGACCCAGATGGAAATAGAGGCAAGATCAAGCCCCTGATAAAGGAAGAAAGAACATCAATTAGTTAAAATCTGTTCAAATTAAAAAATTAAAATAAAAAGAGGGATGTGTAGGGAAAAATTAGGAGAAAATTGGCAAAAACCCCCAAACTGGGAAAACAGCTTTTCAAGATCTGGTTTGTAAATTAGAAATCTAGGGAAAATGAAAGTGACTTGATTGGATGTTTGTACAAAACCCTTCAAAATTCCCAGAACCTGATTGGACAATTGGACTCAAAGCTGATTGGCTCAGGCCATTCCAAGGGCGAGCTACATAAGGAGCTGCACTGCAGCAGCTAGATCCTTTTTTCACCCAGACCACCGATGAGGAACCAGCTGTCTCTCTATCGCTCAGACCTTTGATAAGGAAAGACCTCTCTGTCTGCCAAGACCATCAACAAGGACAGAACTCGCTCTCTGCTGAGATCACCAACATGGAAGCATCTGCCCTTGAGACTGTATAAGAGCTGCTGGCATATAAAGTGGTACACTTTGGGTTTCTCTCTGCCCTGATAAGGGCAGAGAAATAAAGAGCTGTGTTTGTCCCTGGAAGGCAAAAGCACCTGAGGCTTTTCCTTTCTCCTGTCTCTGCCGGTGTCCCAAGTGTCCTGAGTGAATTGTGTTTAGTATCTGTGTGTGTGGTGGTGCTGCCCATCCGAACATCTGGGCCAGACTGGGTGGCATGTGCCCCACATGACTTTATTCTAAAATGTTCAGTATCAGGAATTAGTGGTCTAGAATGACATCCTACAGAGCTTCATAAGGTCAACCATGATGAGTTACAGAAAATCCTGTTCATCGGGTAGAGTAGGAGTGGAGAACATGTGAAGCCCTAGCTCCTGCCAGTACCTTCAACTGAGGCCACTTCTAGAAGTCCCCACCAGGTTTAATACATCCGTCTTGAGCCTCCTACCCATCTAGAAGATTCAGAGTCACACACATAAACACAATTCTGGAGGATATATTTAATTTCTTGGAACAGCATATTTTAAAACTTGAAGGAGCAAAAGCATATTTTCCTAACTATGATATGAAGTGAAAGGCTGCTTCACTATAATGAAATTAGTTCTCCCTATTGTTATGCAGAAATTGAATCCCCTGCTAAGGATTATTCCTGTTTGGTAACAGCTGAGTTACATGCCTTTTAAAAGCCATTGTCTTAGTTACATAAGGACCTAGGAATAAACTTTAAAATAATTGCTTGTAAATCATGATTTTTTTTTAAAGTAAAGCATCTTAGTCTTGGCAATTGCAATAAAATGCCACAGAGTAGGTGCCTTGTTGTACATGACAGAAATTTATTTATCACAGTTCTGAAGATTGGGAAATCAAAGATCAAGGCAGATTTGGTGCCTTGTGAGAGCCACTTTCTAGTGCATTCATGGTGCTTTCTTATGGAAGAAGGAGTTAGAATTTCAATATGTGAATTATGTTGTTGTTTTTGTTAGGTGCCTTCGAGTCAGTGTCTAACTCATAGAGAAACTATGTACCATAGGTGAAACATTATTGTCATGCTTCTCTGCTATTTATAGGCTTTTTAATGGCAGATTGTTTCTTCGGGAGTGGGTTGGTGGGTCCTTCTCCCAAGCCTACAGCATCTGGTGTTCCCAGGAGGTCTCCCACCCAAGTACTAGCCAGGCCCAACCCTGCTTAGTTTCTGAAATCTGACGGGATCAGATGCCACAGGGCTATGGCTATAGGCATGAGAATTGTGTTGTTGTTGTTAGGTGGCATCGAGTCAAGTCCAACTAATAGCGACCCTATTTACAGCGTAACAAAACACTCCCTGATTCTGTGCCAGGCACACTATCTTGTTTATGTTTAAGCCCGTTGTTGCAGACACTGTGTCAATCCATCTGGTGGAGGGTTTTCCTTTTCTTTGTTGACTTGCCACTCTCCCAAACATCATGTCCTTCTCCAGGGATTGGTCCATCCTGACTACATGTCCAAAATATCTAAGACTCAGTCTAACCATCCTTGCTTCCAAGGAGCATTCTAGTTGCACTTCTCCTAGGACAGATCTGTTGGTTCTTTTGACAGCCCAGAATATATTCAATATTTGTCTCCAGCACCATAATTCAAAAACATCAATTCTTTTCTTGTCTCCCTTGTTCAATGTCCAGCTTTCACAACCATATGATGTGACTAGTAATACCATGGCATGAGTCAGGCGCACCTTCGTCTTCAATGTGACATCTTTACTTTTCAATACTCTAAAGAGATCTTTTGTCACAACTTTTCCCGAAGCAATGTATCTTTTGATTTCTTGACTGCTGCTTCCACAGGTGGAGCCAAAATATTCAGTCTGTAGTGCAAAGATTCATACTTCTCCCCATTCTCTGTTTGGGAGTTGTACTGGAGAGAGAAGTTAATTTTACTATTCCAGTTTGCAGTGTCATATATATTAATGCATATCTTGACTTGTTTCCATTTATTACCCCTCTGTGAATTATGGCATGGTTTTACTTATTTTAAAATATTATTTATACTTTAAACAGTCATTATGAAAGCAAACCAATTTTTAGAATTTTTATTCTAAAATTCTTCTGAAACACATCCTAACCATGGGAGTCTAAGTATATTGATGAGGCAAACAAGAATATTTTCTTTTGTATTTGGAATACTAGTTTTTGATCCTGTGCATCAGGTGGGAATGTTTGTTGCATAACTAACAGCAAAGTATTTGGTTTATAATAAAATTAGTGTAAGGGGTATGTGTGTGTATATGTGTTGTGTGTATGTTTTGTTTAATTTTGCTGTGTTTTAGGGGCTCTGCTGCAGTATGAATTAGCTTGAGGAAGATGAAAAGCCAAATGTGATGGAGAGGAGAAACAATGCAAAAGCATAAATGGGGAGAGGATAATCTTAATGTGAAAGAGGCAACTTCATGAACACATGGGAAAAATAGGGGAACATAACCCAAATATGCATGAGTTTTGCTACACATTAGTCAAAAGTTTCCATAAACCTCATAAGGTGATAAGAAGTGTAACCAAATGTGATATAATAGTTGCATAATGGAAAAAGAAAATCCTGTATTACTCTGTACCCCACCAACATTTACCAAAAAGGAAAAATAAAAAACATTACAAAAGATTACAAAAGAAAAGCCAAATGTGGTAATTTATTGAGTGAAACCTACAACTGTCAAATAAAACCTGAGGATGTAAAAAAGTGAGCAGGTACGACGTGATCCGTCAGGAAAGAATTGATCAAGGGTCTTGTCAGGGCTGATCCCCATGCTGCGATTCTCACAGGAGGGAGGTAGGGAAACACTCAAACACCAGTCAGAGGGAATCTGAGATACTCCTTTCTGTCAAAGTGCCAAAATGAATTGAGTTTTTAAATCAAAAACATTCTTTATGTTTAGGAATGGGTTTTGATGCAAATAATGGGTGTTTGGATGGAAAATATTGATGGATATGTATCAAAAATATTTCCATCATTATTGGAAATGCAAAACTTTCAGGTCTCTTTTAGTGTGGCAATAAGAGATGAACATGTGCGAGGTACTTAATAACTTTTAGATAAAGGAGTGAGCAGAGTATGGAGACTTATTACCATACTTTTCGGGTTTTGGTAGATTGGAGGAATTTATGATCACCCATAGAAAGGTTCTGTGTTTTTGAAAAAAGTACAAACCCAAAACATAACGTTCTGCAAAATTTTCCACTGCAACTAATAGGATTTGAGGAGGAAAATAGAGTAAGGGTAAGGAGAGACCACTTACATCAGTGCAATTTTGTAACTAGAGCACTAACCTAGCAAGGAATTCGTACACTTGGGAAATGACTGGGCACACAGGCAGGCAGTTCAGCATGGCTAGAGGCCGCCGCAGAGGAGACTAAAAACACACAGAAAACATGTGATGAAAGTGTTACTGAAACTTCTGGCCACAAAGTCTGGCCCTGGGTCCAAATATTTACCTGTAAAAGAGAAAATGATATAATATATAGAGAAATGGGAAAATGAATTAATTTACAGTGTTGACCAAAACTGGTGAGAGAGAAATTCTCAATCTGTCTCACCTTGCTCACAGTAATGTCATAATTTACAGAAAAGATGAAGCACAAGCCAGGAAATATATATGCATATGGGAAATTCCACTGGCCTCAAGGCTCCTGTAGATGGACTATCCTTACTCCCAGGATGGAATTTCCTGGAGAATCCTTATCCCTAAGGCCTGGGTTGCAGAAATGAGGCAGCTTTAACTGGCATAAGGCTGGCAGGTAGATAGAAGTGGAGAGCTAACCCAGTGCTGCTGCTGTGAAGGATGGGTTGGAGGAGGAGGAGAGCAACTGCTCCAGAGACAGTGCCTTGGGAGCTTGGGGGCTCTTCTGGTAGAGAGATTCCCAGGTGCATGGCTTATTTATAATTTTATTAATATGGAGATGAAATGTTTTCTACTGCCTGAGCATCTGTGAGCTGAGAGCCTTGTCTTTACTGCTGAAGGTTCTGTTTTCACCCCTGCTTTCCTTTGCTTATTAAAAAAACATCATATATAAAATACATTAGGTCTACATTATATTGGCATAATTCCTCTATTTTCCACTGTGTAACAGCAGATTGGTCTAGAAACACAGTCTGTAGCAGAGCAGTCTGCTTAGTAATTTGGATTTGTGTGAAGAGTGAATTGGACTCTACACTGTTACATCTAAGGGGAATGTAGTAGCCATTTAGCAAGTCCCATTTTATAAATAAGGAAACGGAGAATTAGAAAATTATGTGCTTTGTGCAAGGACCAGGCCCACTGGTAATTTAATATTTACCAAGTAAAAACTTAGAAGCCGTACTAGGACTACTTTGTAAATTTATGATAAGTAAAAGAAATGCAATACTTTTTTTTTTTTTTTTTTTTTTTAACAGTACTATGCGTTGAATCCAGGGCCTTGTACATGCTAGGCAATTGCTCCACTGAGCCATACTCTCAGTCTCTTTTCTATTTTTCATATTTGAGACAAGGTCTCACTAAATTGTGCAGGCTGCGCCTGGCCTCAAACCTGTAATCCTCCTCCTGCTTCTGCCTCCTGCGTTGCTGGGATGACAGGCTTATGTCACCCTGCCCAGCTAACATAAGATTTTAAGATACCTTTTAGTTAGTTTTTCAATAGCAACTAATAATCATAATTATGTCATATACAAATATTCTGCTTTCTCAGTGGCTTTATGGAGTGTCAAACTAAAATTGCACTGGACAAAGTTACATTGGGAAAGAAAATCTTATTTAGGATTATTATAATAAGTGAGAGCTCTAAAATTCAGTTTGAGCTCAACTCTATGGAAACAGGACTGGGGAGTTTCTAATGGCTGTAATGTGGATGACACGTAGGCTGCTTGGGCTTGCTAATTAGTTTTACCCAAAGAAGAGTATACTTTCTCATATTTTTATGACAGAGGGGATTTTCACAATGTGGAGTGCCACCCTCCCTCAGGGTTTGACTCCAGTTGGATTCTACCTTCCTGGGGAGACAGGGAGACTGGGGTTCTATCTTCTTGATGATGTATTTCTAAGGGATGATTTTCAGATTCTTGGAAAAAAGGGTTCTGGGCTATAAAACTATCAATAGGCTATTAAAACATTTATATCTTTTTTTAAAAAAATTACTTTCCTATTTTAATTTTTTTATTTTGGTACTATATGGTTGAACCCAGGCCCTCAAACATGCTTTGGAAGTGCTCTAACACTGGGCTAAAACTCCAGCCCATCATTTAAAAAAAATGTTTTGTCTTGCTGCGCAGGTGGCACACTGCTGTAGTCCCAGCAGCTCAGGAGGCAGAAGCATGAGGATCGCAAGTTCAAGACCAGAGGCAGTCTGTGTAACTTAGTGAGACCCTGTCTCAAAAAGTAAAAAATGGGCTCGAGGGTACATCTCAATGGTCCAGCACTTGCAGAGCATGCAAGCGCGAGGCCCTGAGTCCAACCCCCAGTACCACACACACAAAAAAAAAAAAAAAAAAAAAAAAGAAAAAAAAGACTTTTTTGTCTTGATTCAAGGTCTTGCTAAATTTTGCATGCTGCTTCTGGCCCCAAACCTGCTATCCTTCTGCCTTTATCTCCTGAGTCCCTGGGATTACAGGCATGCACCATCACACCTAGCTAACATTTACATCTTAAAAGGGAAGTGTCAGAATTTCCAATTACTAGTCTTCTAAAGTAAATGTCCTGTTGGGGTTTAACTCAGTTGATAGAGTGCTGTTTTGTATTCTCTGAAGACCGAGGTTCAATTTCCAGCATGGCAAAAGCCAGAGAAGGACATGGCAATCCACTCCTGAAGCAATCTCCAAACAATCATTGAAAACCCTATGAGGGTTGCTATGAGTTGGACATAACTCAATGGAACCTAACAGCAACAACAAGTGTCTGGAAGGCTGACTATAGCTTGGTCAAGCTGAAGGAGCTGTATAAGCTGCCATGGTCATAAATTGGTGCCTACCACCCCTTTCTATGACCCAGTGTAACTCACCCTTTTGAGACCATGATAAATTCCCATTGTGTAATTATTCTAGGTCTTTCTTCAATATTAGTCTAATAATTAGACATTTATTTGTTACATTAAAGGGATTTGATGTTCTCATACTTTTCTGGCAGGAGGGCAAATCAATGTAATCTTTTGTGAGGACAATTCATCAATAGTTATCAAACCCTTTAAAAAATTCATACTCATCCTTTTTCATTCTAGCTTAAAAAAATAGTCCTAAAGAAATAATCATAAATGAGTTCAAACATAGGCACAGAATTATGATTGCAACTTTCGTTATAATAGTGAAAACCTGAAAATAATTCATGGGTCCAGAAGTACTGCTAGAGGGTAGTAGGCAAGAAGAAAGGGAATAGAGGCCTCAGCAGCCACCTATTTCCCTGCCACCTTTAATACCCTGATGGGTAAGCTTCCTCTGATAACAAAGGCCTTGGTCTGATGGTCAATGCTCTACTGATAGAGAATATCCTTGCAAATGGCATGGCTGCTAGGAGGTAATACCCTTTTGAAGATAACCTGTGCTGTACCCTTTAGCATCTTGACACATAGTCTAATCTGTAACCATAGGGGCCTCCATGACTGGGGAGGGAGGGGACCCTCATTTGAAGCAGGACCCCTCCTTGACAAAGAGAAAGACTTCTATTTTTCCAATGTACTCATGAAATTGTGCTGTTTACATTGAGATCCTCCTCTCCCCATTCATTGCTCCACATTGACCCTCCTCCCCACTCCATCTTCTCCAAGCTTAACTTCCCTCTGCTAGTTCACTCCCTCCTTCAGTGATGTAAATGATGCATAATGGAAAAAGCCAATGCTGTATTACTCTGTACCCCATCATCATTTACTAATAAAGAAAAAAAAAAAAAAGAAAGAGAAAGTCTTCTTTTACAACCGAGACAGGCCAGCCTAGGCTGAGGGGTGACAGAAATCTGACACAACTGAAGACAAGATCAAAGAGAGGGGATGAATATCTGTCCCCTTAATGAGATAGAGAGTTAACAAGCCCCAAAGCCCCTCCCTTCGGTGCAGTGTCCATAGCTCTCAGCAGTGTTTACAGCCATCAACGCAGTGTCCAGATGTCCTCAGCTTCCACCATTTTCAGCAGAGTCCATAAAGTCCAGATAGCCACAGAAATTCACAATGTCTATCGTCTGCAGTGTTCAGTCATCTGCAGCTCACAGCAATGTTGAGAGCAACTGACAGAAGTCTGCAGATGTCCACAGATGTCTGCAGTTCTACCCAGATGCTCCAAGATGCCCAGAGCCTCATGGACAGACCTATATGATTCCTGACCTCCAACTTAGATGCATAAATGCTGCTGTTCCTGGATCTTCACTGCTGAATTTGCCTGCTATCTCTATGACATAAAGCATAACCTTCCTTCTCTACCTATCCATCTCCCCTCTCCTCAGGCCAGCCTAACTCCTAGCCTGCTCCTTCTCTCCTCCCTCTCTATATATGCCAGCCTAGGACCCCAAACTGCTCACGCCAACCTGTTGGCTCCAACCCTATCTGCTCTGGCCCTTCCTTCCTTCCTTCCTTCCTTCCTTCCTTCCTTCCTTCCTTCCTTCCTTCCTTCTTTCTTTTTTTCTTCCTTTCTTCCTTTTGGCTGCTCACCCTCCGTTATTCTTTAAAGGTGTATTATCTTTTAATAGGGCTGGGATTTAGCTCAGGTGGTAGAGTGCTGCTCTGCATTCTCTGAGGTCCTGAGTTCGACCCCCGCCCCCATAAAAAAGGGAGAAGGACGTGGCAATCCTCTCCCACAGTAATCCCGAAATAGCCATTGAAAACCCTATGAGGGTCGCTATGAGTCAGACATGACTCGATGGCACCTAACAAAAATAACATCTTTTATAAACCTTATCTATACTCTCTACTATAAATTTTGTGTCAGGTGTAAATTCATTTATGCACTGAATACAAGGACCAGGATTTTGCTGCCAGATTCCTCTACCTGTGCTCCTGGGCCTACCTACTTGCACTCTACATGTCTCCCTGATAACAGCAGAAGTGAAAAGCAAAAATTAAAAAGATAACCTTAAATTCACGTTCATATTATTAAGGAATTCTTTGCAGTTATTAAATATGGAAGTTAGAAAAATACTTAAGATATGTTGAAAACAAAAAAAATATGCTTTAAGTAAAAAGGGTAGCATTTCTCTAATTTTATTATATGTTGTTGTTAGGTGCTATTGAGTCAGTATCTGACTCATAGAGATCTTATGTACAGCACAGGAAACACTACATGACACTGTGCCATGCCCGGCACTATTGTCAGTGTTTCCCTGCTATTCATAGAGTTTTCAATGGCTGATATTTGTGGGTTTTTTTTGGCAGGGGGCAGGGACTGGGCAGCCAGGTCCTTCTCCCAAGCCTACGGCACTTGGTATTCCCAGGTGATTTCCCACTGGAGTAGTAACCAGTCCTGACCCTGAGTAGCTTCTGTGATCTGATGGGATCAGACATCACGCTGGTGCGGCTAAAAACGAACTTATTATATACTTATATACAATACTAATATGCTCTGCGATGTTATGTGGTAAAAAGTTTTTTTCAACTTACTCAAAGTTTATATTCTCATGGTGACCTTTTCTTCTATTTGTTGTTGTTAGGTGCCATTGCATTATGCCCGACCCATAGTGACCATCATAGGGTTTTTAATAGCTGATTGTTTTGGGATTGCTTTGGGCATGGATTGCCACAGCCTCTTGTTTTTCTTCTATAGGACCTTAATATTTTGCCTTCGGCATTCCTCATTTAATTCCATCAAGATGTGGAAAGTACTTTCTTTGATTTCTCCAAGCCTTGACACTCAAGGCAGTTATGTGCAGCAGAGCATTTACACTGAATGTTTTAGAGTGATGGAGAAGGGTTGTATCACACCCAGTTTTCAACCTAAAATCAAGTGTTAGCATCTCACTTATCTGCATCTCTTGGCCATTTCTTCCACCTGGCAGTTTTTGCAGATTGATCTTTCACCTTGCACAGTTGCTTGTTGTCAATGTCCTTGCTTTTCTTTTCAGACCTCTTCATAATTATCCTTTTCTGAACAGTTCTTGTTATTTTTCTGTAGATGAGTCTAGGAAATTCTAAATCATTTGTAATGCAAATCATTGTCATGTTGTCTTACTTTCTTTGTATGAGTTACCTTTCTATTGACAAACTAGCCCTTTCTAAGAGGAGAATCAAAATATTTTTTCTTAGTGTCTATCAACAGACATTATGTGTTTTGATACTCTATACAAGCAATGGTAATTCTATTCTATTTTGCCCTGGTTCTTCCTTCCTTTCTCCAATAAGACTCTGCTCCTACTCCCAAATCCTTTCATTTATCTTCTTGAGTCCTCTGAGTTACTGATAATGTCAGAGCTCTTTAATTTAATTATCAGTATTGCCCAGTGGTTCTGGTCCCCTCATTCTTGAAGGTTTGTCTCTGTCAACCTATACCTGTTTTTGCTGAAGTGAAGAGAATGCCCCTCAAGTTCTTCTGTGTTGTGATTAGCTAGAAAAGAATCAAAACAGAGGACTTCTGCATCCCCCAAATCTTCCTGAGGTTTTTAAGAAGGATGTTCTCATTGGTGGCATTTGACTCTCTGGGATGTTATTGGAGGTGGCCCCTAGGACAAACCTGAATGACTACCTCCATAACAGACTTACAGTCCCACTGTACTGACTGCTCACTTTGGTAGTAGGTCCAATTGGTTGGGGCTTTTTCCTCCCTTAGGATAAAACTCATTGTCCCCAGGAAGCCCTGCAAATGCTTTTGGAAATAACATACTCATTATTCTACCTTAACATTTTGTTAGAGCAGCCTGAAAATGTCTAAGTATTGGTGGTAGTCAAACATATAGACAGGAAAGAAATACACCAAAACTTTAAGAATTGTTATCTTTAAGTTGTAAGATCATAAATAATTTTATTTTTTATTTTTCTCTGTTTTTCCATACTATTTACATGTGTTGACCATGTATTTTTTCCATATCAAAATAGTTGACACTTAACATAATAAATGTAAAATATTGAAGTACTTGAAATAGACTACATAATTTTTGAAATAGTTTTAGAGAGATGATATTCTCTTATGTAGCCAAAAATTATCTGAATACAGATATCCTAATTCTCAAACATGGGCCCTTATGTGGGCAAATATTTGTGGTTAACTTTATTCAAAGGATTATCTTATTTATTTATTTATTCATGATTACAATCCTGAGGAAATCTTATCTAGAGAGAACTATAGAAAATTATTTATTCTGGAAAAATTGGGGGAACATATTGCTTAAAACCCCTAGGGTTATGCACACTATGACTGTGAGAACTAGACATTTTTTATTAAAAGAGAAAAGATGAAATTTCATCGATTCAAAATAAAAATGAAAACTTTTCTTTCCTTTCTAAATTCTTTTACTCTGGCTCAGTCACTGTTCCTCGTCAGGTGTTGGGTGAATGGCAGATTATCAATATCTAAGCATGTAGAACTGCAGGACCTAAGACGCTGGTGGCATGGGGTGCTCAGTGCTGAATTTCATGCAGAGAGGAAGGGCTGTCTGTTATTTTAGTGGCATTGTTGAGGAAGTGGAGAAGCACATGGATGCTATCACCTCCAGTGAGGTGCTCTTTGGCTATGGTGATTTCTTGGTGCCATCAGTGCTGATGCTCTGCCCACTGGCTCTGCAGTGCTTTGCTGATGGCAACAGCCGTGTTTGGCTGGTCTCTCAGAAACTGCTGTACACTGATGAGAATCCACAGGCCTAGGGAACCATGCAGTGGCCCATTTTGAAGAAAATCACAATAAAATGACATAGAAAGAAACATTTTTGTGTTAGGTCACAACTCACAAATTCAAGAAGGATTTTCTCAGAGTGGCAAAATGTGAGCATGAAGGCATCTTAATCCTATTGTTAAAAGTCACATAACCTTATGTTTTACTCTAGGCAGGGAATCTGAGAGATCTTGTTCATACTAAGAGCATTCATGCTGAAGGTAGGACCTTTCATCATATTAGATACTTTAGCTGGAGAATGTAATAATAGCAATACTTATTTATTGAAGATATTCTTGCACCAAGCATTATGTTAGCTATTGAACTTAAACAAAGATGGATAGAGCATTCATTGTTTCCATCCTTCAAAAGTTCATGAATGAATTAATTTCTATTGTCATATATTTTATTACTATTCTAAAGATATGTGTTAAGGAAATATATGTAAAACATAAGGGCTAAAAATAGTCACTCATCTGTCTGGAAGATCTGTGAATGAAAAGATTATTTTGATCTTGTCTACATTATATGCCCATGCACACAGTCCCATGTGTAGCTTATAGTAAAATTGGTGATTAACAACCTCTTCTTAATATGTGAAACCCCCGGCTTCTTTAAACCTGATGATGTAACTCAGGAAAGAATATGGATTAGTGATATTGTATAATGGTGGCACTATAACAAGTAATACTCGTCTTCAGTCACATTACTCCAAGTACATAGGGAGAGTATGAAGAGAGAAAGTCATTCTCAGAAATAGGGTAAAGGAAAGAAAAGGGGAGAATTATAATTGCAAGGGATAAACAATGCATGCACTTTGGAATCAGAAATATTCTGGCTCAAATCCTGTTTCTTTTCTTACAATCTAGAATTATTTGACTTCTTAGAGCCTCATTTCACTTATTTGCCTAAGAATGAAAATCATAATATTAGTACCCACCTTAATGAGCAATTGTAATGAATAAATGTGTTCATTATTCAAAGCAATTGGTTCAATTGTTGGAGCAGAGTAGAAGTTTAATAAATAGCAGCTTTAAGTTCCAGAATATCCTAAATATATTGAAGGCAATTTGAACAAAATAGGGGCAATTAGCACAGGACATTAGATACAAAATAATAATAATTTAAAGGAAATCATTATGGATATGAACAGCTGTGAGAGGTGGAGAAAGGCTCACATATGAAACAGAACTATGATGCTCAAGGAATGGCAGCATTAGGGACAAACATTGCATTGTTGTCATTTTGGTGTAGACCACTTGAGACTGTATAACTGTTTAACCAACCAGCTATTCTATCTACATACATTTTTTCCTGTAGCATGATATCTGTAGATTTTTCTCCATTAACAAAATGTCACAATATCTCTTTATTTAATACATATGTACCCAAAACCTCATGTAATTCTGTATTCTTTCAGGGGAAGAAGACCTCAAGTTGTATATATTTTTGCCAAGCTACTGAGAAAGATGTTCATACACACATCACACATATACAAACGCACATACACAAAATACACAAAATATACACACATGGGAGACACCTGGGGAGCTAGCTTTCTGTGTTATGTGGATACAGCCTAGCCCTCTTATAATCATAAAGAAAGACAAAGCTTGATATTCATATGTGTTGTTGTTAGGTGCCCTCTAATCTAGACCTCTAGTAGGGTCTGACTCATAGTGATGCTGTGTACAACAGATGAAACACTATCTGACACTGTGTCATGCCCAGCACTATTGTCAGTGCTTTTCTGCTACTCGTAAGGTTTCAATGGCTGGTTGTTTTATGGGAGTGGGCTGCCAGGTTCTTTTCCTAACCCGACAACATTTGGTGTTCCCAGGCGGTCTTCCATCAGAGTGCTAACCAGACCTGACCCTGGTTAGCTTCTGAGATTTGAAGGAATCAGATGCCAGTGTAGTACAGCTGCAGGCCATTCATATGTGGTGGACATTAAAATTCCTTGAAAGACCAATTCTTATGGTTATGGTACTGTTGAAATTGAAGTGCTTTTCTTCCTTGGAAATGAAGTAAAGTTTTTAGAATTTACCTCATCCTTGGAATAATGATGGGGAGGATTACAAAGGAGAGAAGAATATTAACTCAACTTTCTCCCCCCAAAAACCAACATGCTTGACTAATTTTTCATAATTGGCACTTACTGGTTTATTGATGTTTTTACCTATTGTTCTATTGGGATATGCATTTGATATTGAATTATGTCTGCTTTTTATGCTCATAGGTTACCCTCTATTTGCCTGCCCTGTGGGTTTTAAGTATTTATTCCCAGGCTGAAGTATAACTTTTATTTTGCTTATGGGAGTTTTGGATGTAACAGATATTAAATTTTGCAGTTGTTGTTGCTGTTAGGTGCTGTCGAGTTGAGTCCGACTCATAGAGACCATATGTGCAGCAGATGGAAACACTTCTCGATTCTGTGCCAGGCACACAATTTTATTTATATTTAAGCCCATTGTTGTGGACACTGTGTCAATCCATCTAGTGGAGGGTTTTCCTCTTTTGCGTTGACCTGCCACTCTCCCAAACATGATGTCTTTCTCTAGGGATTGATCTCTCCTGACTACATGTCTGAAATATGTAAGACTCAGTCTAGCCATCCTTGCTTCCAAGGAGCATTCTGGTTGCACTTCTTCTAGGACAGATCTGTTGGTTCTTTTGGCAGTCCATGGTATATTCAATATTTGTTTCCAGTATCATAATTCAAAAGCATCAATTCTATTTCTTTCTCCCTAATTCATTGTCCAGCTTTCACAACCATATGATTTGACTGAAAATACTATGGCATGAATCAGGCGCACCTTCATATTCAATGTGACATCTTTACTAGTTAACACTTTAAACAGGTCTTTTGCAACAGTTTTTTCCAATGCAATGCACTCCTTGATTTCTTGACTGCTGCTTCCACAAGTGTTGATTATAGAGCCAAGCAAAGCAAAATCTTGGACAACCTCAATCTTTTCTCCATTTATTGTGAAGTTGCATACTGACCCAGTTGTATGGATTTGTTTTGTTGATGTTTAGTCACAACCCATCTTGAAGGCTATGATCTTTGATCTTCATCAGTAAAAGTTTTAAATCCTCCTCACTTGCAGAAAGCAGAGTTGTGTCATCTGTATAATGTAGGTTGTTAATGAGTCTTTCTCCAATCCTGATGCCATGTTCTTCCTCATAAAGTCTGGCTTCTCAGATTATTTGCTCAGCATATAAATTGAAGAGCTAGGGTGAAAATACATAGCCCTGACACACACCTTTCTCAACTTTAAACCAGGCAGTGTTTCCTTGTGCTATTTGAACAACTGCCTCCTGCGGGGAGCCAAGACCATAAGTAACTTTTTACAAGATACCCTGATGAAAAGGTGCAGGGTGTGGTGAAAATAGCAGATGTTGAGCCACAGGGCATTGTGACCTTTGAATTGAAATTACCATCTGAAAGCGGTTGTCAGGGTCACAGGGAGAGCTGAAGACTTCTGAAAAGCCCCTGGACCTTGTGACATTTTTGCCCCTCCTTTCCCACTCCATGCGTATATAAGCTATAGCAAAAAATTAAAGAGTTTGGAGCTTGATCAGACAGCCTGTCTTGCTCTCGTCCTTCCTGTCTCTTGTCTCTCATTCATTCGCCCCCTACTCTAGGTCCCTGTTGAAAAACCCTGCGGGTCGGGGCAGTCTCCTGGTTCTTGTATATGAAATTTTGCAGTACTATTGTGTATTTCAGCATTCTTATATATGGATACTGCCTATAGTGCCACAGTTTTCATCCTCACAGTGTATTTAAGAGCTCATTTGTATTTCTTTCAGCTTTCCCATTAAGGAAAATCAGATAGTTCTCCATTTCAAGTTAGTATTTATATTCCTTGAAAAGTTTGGTGGTTTTCTACATACAGTTTCCATATTTTTGTTCTGTTACTCCCAAGCATTTGATATACCGTCATGTTTTGGGAATGGTCATTTTTTTCAGGTGTAAAAGAAAGGTGATTTGTACATGGTCTGAAGGCTTGAATATCTCAGAATGTCATTTTTTGTGTTTGTATATCAATATTAACTTGGTTGTTAAGAGAATTTCAGGTCACTTTTTGCCCTCAAACTGATGAAGCTCTTGGCTCAAGATCTCTGCTGTTTTGTTTTTCAGGAGTCAGTGGAATTGAGAGATGTTGCATCCCAGTGTTGCCACTTGCCCTGAAAAGTTCTCCTTTATCAGGACCTCCATTCAGGTGATACCAGGTCTTAGGCTCCGTTGCAAAAAATGAATTTTTAGGATGACTCAGAGAATGAAATAAAGTTAGAAAGTTTGTTAGGTAGGGGTAATAGATAGTATACAATTCAGTGTGAAGTACAGGTCTTAGAGAGAGAGACAAGGAAATAATAGTTTACACCCAAGACATGGATGCAGGCTTCTCAAGAGAGAGCGTTGCATCTGAGTGTCTTTACAATGTGTATCTCTATCTCTATCTCTATCTCTATCTCTATCTCTATCCATGTATCTATACCTATGATTTTGTGGTTTTTGAGGTTACATTATTCACTGGTGGTCCCCGAGGTACATTACAGATAAGAAAAAGAATATTGGTTGAGAAAATTTTTACTACATTTAATCACTACAAAATTGTCTAGGTCTGTTTGGGGGTAGGATAGAAAGACAGAGAAAATTTGGGGGACATGGGAAAGAAAGGGCTTTTCACCTGGGACCAGGTCTGAGTCTCATGAGTTGAGAATTCCAGCACAATCAAATAAGAAGCTGCTGTGAGTACTGCCTGCATAGAAGCCAGTGCTTCCCTAAGAATATCATGGTACCAGATCATGGACCATATTTAAAGTTGATAGACCTAAACAAGACAAAAAGACAGGGAAATTTTGGGGGCAATATGGGAAAGGAAAGCAGCCTCTCACTCTGGAATCTGATAACATCTCCCACCAACTGAGAATCAGCAGCTTTAACTCAAAGCTGTTCACAACTCCCACCAATTGAGAGTCAACAGTACCTACCTACCTAACAAGGGCCATAAAGACTGCCTAAGTAGAGCCAAGTCTCATCTTACTAGGGCCATTCAAACAAGAGGTGGAAACCATTAATAGACTATGTTTACTTAGGCCTTAAATGTTTACAACTTGAGTTTAGCATTACCAACACCCCTCTCCCATCCCCAAGCCTAAACACTACACTCCATAAAATCACCTTACAATTTAACTTACACAAGCCAATTCTTTAGGATAAGAGGAATAGGTAAAGTAGCTCATGTTGCCTTTATTTATAGTAATTTTTTTACTCTGTTTAATTTTTAAATCTTGTTTAATCCTTAAAGTTAGTTTTAAAAAAAGACACAAAGTCATAATATATATATTTATTGTAAAGATGCCCAGGCCTCTCTCTCTAGATGCCTGTGTTCACTCTGGAAGTGTGTACTATCTCTCACTCTTTATCTAATAAACTTCCAACTGCTTAACTCTCCCACTGACTTGTCCTAAAATTCATTTTTGCAGCTTAGCCAGGGACCTGGATTTCACCTGAGTGGTAGCCCCCCCAAAAAGGGTTTTCTTCCGGTTAAGGCAGTAGGAGATCTTCCTTGCAGCCCCACTGCCAGTGGTGTATTGATTGTACTTATCGTCTATAAGCTGGTTTTGTGAGGTTCTCAGGGAACAGGACTCTATGCAGACAGTCCTCACGGTAGCTTTCCTTGTTTGGTTGTGCTAAAATCCTAGATTCTTAGCTGATGAGATTCAGACGAGATCCCAGGATGAAAGCTCTTTCCTTCCCATGTCCCCCCAAATCTCCCTGCCTTTCTTATTTTGCTCTATTTTTGGTTAATAACATTAGAAAAACAGAAATTATTTTTCCCAGATAAATCACTTATGACATTGGCATTTTAAAAATTATTTTCCCTTTGTGCCATTAAGAGAAACCAGGCCCACAGACAGCTCTTTAGAACTGAAGATGGATAGAAAACTTCTATCCAGAATGTAAAATTTGTCTTCTTATCATTCATCTCTTGTGATATGGTTAAACATTTCAGAGAGTTGTGATTGAGAAGAGGACGATGATCAAATAGGTAACAAGGTGTTACATTCTGTGATGATGATGATGATGATGATGATGATGATGATGATGATGATGATGATGATTTACATTCTATGACCATTTTCTGATTGGGGAAAAGACCTTCCAATGATTCCCATTTATTCTTCAGGTATTGTTGACTACTTTTCTGGCTGTACTCTGAAGGATGGACATCAAATAAAGGATGGCCTCACAGCTACTCAGACATCTCTGCATAGACTCTCAGTCCTTGATCTACAAATTCTGGACAGTTTGTGCTCCATAATATTTTCATTTTTCCTACTTTATTTATTCTGTCCTACTCTATAACAGCCTGCAGCTGTACTAATGTGGCATCTGATTCTGTCAGATCTCCAAAGCTAAGTAGGGTCAGGCCTGGTTAGTACTTGGATGGGAGATCACTTGGGAACATGGGATGCTATAGGCTTGGGAGAAGGACCCAGCAATCCACTCCCAAGAAAAAATCTGCCACTGAAAACACTATGAATAGCAGAGAAGCACTGACAGTAGTGTTTCGCCTGTTGTACATAGGGTCGCTACGAGTAGGATACCAACTCGATGGCACCTAACAACAACAACAACAACAACTCTATAACAACATCAATTATTAATAAATTGAATCTTTCTCTCTCTCCTCTATTTATATCATCTGTTTTTCATAATTTTCCTGTCTTTGCTATTTTTCTTTTTCTTTCTAGAGGCATTCCAATTTTGTTATTCCATATCAATAATTTAGATTTCTGGAATGCAGAATCCATACTTTACAGGGGAACATAGAGTTTTACATTTTACCAGTGCATTGTGGCATTTAATAGTTTTTCTTAACTCACTTAAAAGAGAAAAAAGTTTTTTTCTAGTCCAAGGGGGAGTTTTTCTGTTAAGTTATTCCTTCAAGAGTAGTTATGTTGTTGTTGTTATTGTTGTTAGGTGCCATCGAGTCGGTATCCGACTCATAGTGACCCTCATGGGGTTTTCAATGGCTGACTGTTTTGGGATTGTCTTGGGAGTGGATTGCCAGGCCCTTCTCCCACTTTTGCGGTGCTGGGAATTGAACTTGGGACCTCAGAGACTGCAGCGCAGTGCTCTACCCACTGAGCTAAATCCCAGCCCTACAAGAGTAGTTAAGGCCTGCAAAATTAGTGGAGTGATGCAGCAGAAGGAGATGTTAGGATAGCTGGAAGAGTAGAGGGGTCATTTATTATGATGGTCATTTATTGTTTACCACTTTGCAAGGTAGAATCCCTCCTTCCTCCTCTTGTTGTCACAAATATTTGATGCTTCTTTTTAGATGCCAGGGTGGTTGATGAATTCATCCTCTACTTAGAATGATAGTGTCAAAGTCTATCTGTTGAGTGTGAGTGACTCTTTCAGATTGAGGACTAACCACTTCCTGATTATCTTCCCATGGAAAAGAGAATTTATTTAGGCACAATTTAAAGGAGTCTGTAGTTCTTCCCCTATACCATTCATATAACTTTTAACCTTTTTCTTCTTACTAATAACTATGGCTTCCAGAGTTTCATCTACCACAGGTTTCTTATGTTTTAGCTATATGGTATTATATGGAATTGTCATCTCTAAAAGGATGAAGGAAGGAGTAAAAGAGAGCAGAGGGATGTGTAGATGAGTTATAAACTGGTACTGGTAATTTCCAAACAGAACTTGTGTACCTAGAGAGCTTTCTTGACTCCAGATATTATAGGTCCATGGCTCCTAGGAAGGGATACAAAGGACAAACAAAAGTCTTTCACCTCACTTTCCTTATTACAGCTGAGTCTCAGAATTAGTCTGTGATGGGGTAGTCAGTGTTCTTCCAGGGTTCTTGAAATCTATCCAATATTATTAGTACTCTATGCTGTATCACAATTCTATTATCAAAAACTTGAGAAAATTCTTTTTGGATTGAGACTGAATATAAGTGAATATTAATCCACAGGAACAGAAACTTATTTTGAATTATGTTCACTTGCTCTTGTTGCAACACAGTATGTGAGATTGGTCTACTTGAATTCTTGTTCCTCAACACACTTTTTGGTTGCAAGTTAGGGACTCAGGAACAATTTTTTCTCTTATGTTTTAGGTCTCTAGAGATTAAATTTACGCTTCTCTCTTATTTACAATTGCCATCACCAGTGTTTTCTCTTGAGATTTCTTTATAAGATCTTTCTAAGATCATATCTTTAATAACTCTTTTTTTTTCCTTGACAACAAAAAACTAAGTATACAAGCCATTCATGGTTTGGCTGTGAGCCTTGGGTCATGTCAAATAGTCTGTGCTAACAATATGATAGTAGTGGGGGTCTTGGGGTACACAGTCTTAGTTTGACTTCTCAGCTGTATCTATATAAATGATCACCAAATCAAACCTTGGAAGCCTGGGTGAGCATCCATTGTTGGTAATACTTCAGACATGTTGTAAAACATTGTTAAGCATTGTTTGCATGATTATGCTGGGAGTTTATTGTGGAATTTGAAAGAGAAAAAAAAAAGAACCATCATTTTAAGAAGTTGAACAGAGTTGCTCCTTGTTTCAGCCTTCCATTCTGTGATGACGTGTAGACATGTGCAGTTCCCCTGGCGATAAAGTTTACATGAGATAGTTGATTTTATTGATCTTCCCCTCCTATCTCCATTATTCTCTCCTTGGGCTCTGACAGTCTTAATAGATATGTTGTTGCATTGCAAAAGCAGGTGTGGATTAGTACTAATCAATTGCCTTCCAGAAACCTATGAGTACTTTACTTCTCTGAGAAACTCTCAAACAGGAGATTCCTCTATCAAGGCTCGATATGGAGGAAACTATTCCTTAGGGTATTTCAGATCTAGCACAAGATATTCTGTTCCTTGGAGGTAGACTCAGATTTTTCTCTTGTAGGGTCATTCTCAAAATTTGTGCAACAATCCATGTTTATAAGAATTCTTTTCCTTCACGCTGCCTTGTCCTCATATGCATGCATATCCACAGATAACGAGTAATTTCTTACTGCTGTTTTACAATAATCTCTTTACTAGGTTTAAATTTGGGAGTTTGGAGAAGATTTCATTTGTGGTTACTTAGTATCTGAGATACATTAATGATTGTTGTTGTTGTTAGGTGCCATCCAGTCAGTGTCTGACTTAATAGTGATCCTATGTACAACAGGCGAAATACTATTGCAGTGTTTCTCTGCTATTCATAGGGTTTTCAATGGCTGATTGTTTTTTTGGGAGTGGGTTTCCAGGTCCTTCTCCCACACTTACATCACCTGGTGTTCCCAGGTGGTCTCCCATCCAAGTACTAACCAGTTCCAACCCTGCTTAACTTCTGCGATCTGATGGGATTGGATGCCACAATGGTACGGCTGGAGGCCACTGATGATTAAGCATATATTATTGTGTACAGCGCAGGATTAACTCAGAAATTCTGGGTGACACATCTTCCACAAGTTTGACATTTGCTAGGTTCTTGGGAAGTAATCTCCAGGTAGTGTGGTCTTGGGTCACACAATCTGTCTGACGTCTCAGGTAGCTATGTCTATATAACTTAATCTCAAAGAAAATCTTGGAAGCTTGATTGAGATCTCCTTGGTTGGAAATACTTCATGCATGTTGTAAAACATTGTTCCTGGGCTAGACAAGCACTATTCACATGGTTCCACTGGGGGAGGAGAGCTGGAAGTTTGTAATTTTGTCTTTCTTGGACACTGCTCTATTTTTCCATTGCTGGTTTTAATCTGTATCATCTTGCTGTACTAATCTCTGTCCTTCCTTACTTCTACATTGTGCTGGGCTCAGAAAATTCTGGGGCTCTACAACTGACTCAAGTCCAACCTAGGGCATACCCAGATGTGTATTTTTCTAACTCTGGACTTAGTTCAGTGGGTTTGACAAGGCCTTGGCCTCTCCTGATGGGCTCCCTGACCAGAGAAACTTCATATAGCCTAGGGATAGGCAACATGTTTTTACTTCTCTTCTTACCATCTGTTTATAGTAAAAGCTTTATACCCTGAAACCTTTGAAACTCAAAATACCTTTTTCATATTTTCTCAAGTAAATGCCTCTGCCAAGAATGTTAAAGGACCTTTTCTCTTTTCCTTGATATCATTCCATCCCTGAGGCCTTAAGCACAGCATATCCTACCTGCTGCCTGAGTCAAGGTATCTTTTGTCAGAGTGGTAAATAGCCAGCTTGCTGATAGCAGGAATTCACTTAATATTTTCACATGTATTCACTCATTTAATGTTCAAAACAACCCCAGGAGGAAAGTATTGTGAACATTCTTTCTTAATAAGGAAATGGGGGCTCAGAAGAGTAATTTGCCTGTGGTCACACAGCTAGGAAGTAACAGATCTAGATTTCTAACCCAGGGATTGACTTGGTCAGATTCACTCTTTTAAATTATCACTTTTGTTTTTGAGGGAGGAGTGCATTACAGAAGAGCAAGAGAAGCAGGTGAACTAGTAAGGAGTCTACGTAAAAGAGTAGTAAAAAGTACTGCCTGTGTAGGTGGGTGTGCATGTAGAGGTGTGGCACACTGATGATAGATGGCCTGATAGAGATGGAGATGTGAAAAAGTTAGATTTATGCAGTCACAGTTTAACCCACACCAATTCTGATTTCTAATGGAAATCAGTACATACATGTGTCATAATTAAATAGTGCAGTATAATTTTAACAGGACAATGAATCTTAATTTGGTCAAATTATTAGTAAATAGTTATTCTTGTTGGTAAAATTCAGGATGTTTGGAATGTTAAAACGGGATGCAAACATTTTCTCTGTTTTCCTCTTGTGTTGTTCTGGCAGTGATTTGATTCTTTTTAAAAATATTCATATAAGGAATAATTGTATTATCAGTAGTTGGGGAATATTATGTGGTATCCCTGAGGGAATTGGAATGAAGGATATAAATATGCTTTCTGACAGTGAAAGTAAGAAATCAGTATATCATGGGTAAGAGAGTAATTTATTCTCGGGGCATAGTCTCAAACCCAGCTTCTGCCAGGTGCATTGAAGTCTCTCAAAATATATTTGTGGAAAGCATAGCTGAAAAAAAACATTTTATAGAGACAGATGAGCTGCTAATGTATGTGATTTAATTACACAAATGAAAATATTTTTTAAAAAAAGAAATGCCCTCTTCACAGCTGTAGTTTGAAAGGTGTTGGGTGGGGCATTGGGGACACACTTGTTGCCTTGACAACTCAGCAAAAGGACAGTCAGTGAGATAGATTCTGCCAGTGTGGATTGAGGCAGTTTTCAGGCCACAGACTACCCTGGCCTGCTCTGTTTCAGGAGAAGTCATAAAGGCAGTGGAATGGGCCCCAGGCTATCTTAGCCTAAGGTCATAAAATATTTGAATAATGTAATTAACTCCCCTCAGTCTTAATCTAGTCTTAGCCAAGTACACTTTTGAATATTTCAAGGACAAGTTGTCTTCTTGGGCAAATGCTACAGTAATAACGTAAAGTGGCTGGAAGACTAAAGCTTCCAATCCTCACAATACTGATGTTTTAATTATCCTTCTGATTGTTCAAACTCCCTGAGCTTTGCTTCCAGGAGTCCTTCTCTAAAATGTGGATCTAGGAGGCTAAGAGAAGTTCTGGAGCTGAAAGAATGAAAATAAGTCCTTGATTCATGTTAAATTTATTATGCAGTTGTACTCTACAAACACTCAGGGTTTTGATAGAAAATAGAGTATACTCCTGATGTTTTACATGAAGAGGCTTAATTAGGGGATACTTGCACAGGTGTAGGGCAGGGTTAAAAGAATGATGAGGTACCCACAGAGAGCAAAAGGGAAATGTCTTCCCCATTCTTAGGACCAAAGGGACAAAGAGAAGAAATGGAGTTATTCATGAAGTTACCACTCCGGTGAAAGCTGGAGCCATTGAAGAGGGGCTGTTATGGGATCTGTAGTTGTGGAGAGAAGTGGCTATTTAAAAAAGTTAGCTGGAAGAACAGAGAAGGAGCAAGGCAGAAACAGCACATCTGCTCTCTCCCACTCTTTTATCTCCTACCTGTTATTCCTCTGGCCTGAATAAAGCTGGCTGGCCACAGAACCCAGTAGATGCTGCACGTCAATCTCTCAGGCCACAGAGCAAGACAGTGAAAGGAGTGATGGTTCAGGAGGTTAGAAGTGGAGCAAGGTGAGGGGCAGGGGGAGGATAAACTGCACAACCTCTGACAGACAGCACTGGGACCTGACAGGTGCCCCCAAAAGGACAAAACGTCTTTGTCTTTTTGTGGGCATTACTCAACATTTTACAATAAGACTGTATTTTATTAGTTTGTTTTCTCATATAATGCTGATTGGAAAAAGGAAATGTATTGTTTGTGTGCCACTGTGATAGTTCTTAGTGTCAACAAGGTTAGTCAGGTTCTCCTTCCCAGTAGTAGCAGCTGGGCTGCATTCAAAATGAACTAATTTTCTTGGAGATTTGTTGTCCTTTGAGATCTTGGAGGTAGAAGGTCAAAAAGTAAAAACTTCATACTGTGCAACTGGTACAAAAACAAAAACTCCACACAAAGATATATGTAGGCTACTTAGAACAAAATAACGTGCCTTACCCACTGTTGAAATTTATTACCGTTCAGTAATGCAATGCCATGCCTGTTTAAAAGCTAGCCAAGAGAAGATCAGTTGGCCTTTCAAGCACTGAAAGTCTCTTTGCCCTGTGTGGTCCACATGGGATATTTGAAGGTCAGTGATAATTACATTGTATCTTTAGCATTCCCAGGACTTCACAAGTGTTCTATATCCATTTCTGAATGCAGAAATGTTTTAGACATAGTGTATCATCAAAACATTTTATACTAGTCTCCTTAAAAAAAAAAACAAATCTAAAAACATCATTGCAGTTTTAAATACAAATGAAATAAGTTACAGGCAATGTGAAATTGGTATCACACAAATATGAGCATTTATATTTATAGTATTTACATAAGATACTGGTTATGGTTCTTATTCACAAGTTACAGAGACTCTATACAGGAATTTGAATGGGTACTGGGAAGCTTACAGAATTTCTGAGAAAGTAGGAGAAATAAACTTGAGAAATAAGCAGAGCTGAAGAGAAGCCAAGCCATCAGAACCAGTGTTGTGAGGACTGTGCTGCTGATATTTATGAACACTGGACATAGTATCTCATAAGTAAAGACTTCAGTAAAACTAGAACTCTATCCTCACCCCCACCCTTATCACCAGCTGCCAATTCACAGTTCTAGCCCAGTGCTTTTTAGTTTATGTACATGTCTGAGCCCTATGTGGCAGGAGTTTAAGGCCTTGAGGGGTTTGCTTTTATGACATCTACAGGGAATTACACCCTGTCTCTTATCAATATTTATAAGCCTGATAATTCCAACAAACATGCTAGGATGTTTAGAGTTTAGGTAGTCATACCAAAATCAAACCAAACCAACCAACCAAACAACAAGAACAAAACCCAACCATAGTTATACAGACATGAAAAGTCTAGTTTTATCTCTATTACAAACAGAATAAAACTCAATGGGATTCAAGATGCAGTATAAAATATTTAGACCAGGTCAGAAGAAAAGCTACCTGATTATTGCATTTCAAACATGACTTCCTGAATGATTATGGTGTCTCTGTTCTAGATGTCTTTTAAAACAGAATTATCATTTGGAAAGCTGCAAAATTTTGTTCTATATTGCCTCTTTGAGCTCGCAATATTTGATTTACCTCATATACATTTTGAGAGTTGCATTATTAAATGAGCAGAGAAATTATTGCAGTAAGCACAAAGAAGACAAAAACAATAAAACATGATAAACAGAAAAGGGCAGAGTGGGGGCAGGATTTGTTATTAGGTGCATCAAGTCACATCAGACTCATAGCGACTCTCATACAGTTTTTCAATGGCTGATTTTCTCTGTGCTTCAGAAGTGGATTGCCAAGTCCTTCTCCTGTTTTTTGTGGTGCTGGGGATTGAACCCTAGTCCTCAGAGAGTGCAGAGCAATATTCTACCAACTCAGCTAAAAAGTCATATACAAACACTTTTTTTGTTTCTTATCAAAAGCCTCTCAAAGATTCAATGACAGATTAATATTGCGAATTCACTGGGTGTTTTAAAAATCTAAGTGTATTTCTCTAACCAAAAGCCTTAACAGTCCAATTTGAATTTACTCTGAAATTAGTTTCAAAATATCCTGTCTCTTTACCTATTTAAAAAAATAAAAAATGACAGAGTCAGGGTCTTGGTGTGGAATTTTACTGTTGTTGTTGTTGTTGTTAGGTACCGTCGCATCGGTATCCGACTCATAGTGACCCTCATAGGGTTTTCAATGGCTGACTGTTTTGGGATTGCCTTGGGAGTGGATTGCCAGGTCCTTCTCCCATTTTTGTGGTGCGAGGAATTGAACTCGGGACCTCAGAGACTGCAGCACAGCGCTCTACCAACTGAGCTAAATCCCAGCCTGGAATTTTACTGAGTGTTTTTTAAAATGACTTTTTAGATGTATTCTACAGGTGTTTATTGAATGCCTTTTACACTGAAAATACCAGATTCACACATAAAAGATGAAAGATGTTTTCAAGGAGCTTTTAGTTCAGCATGGTGAGAGACTGATTGATACAAAGCAGAAAGGCATAAGTGCCAAAAAGAAATTCTAAACCATAGAAGGCTAGAGAGAAGTTGATGCATTCAGCTAAGGGGGAGCAAGTGAGGTTGCTTTTGAACTAGATCTTAGAATATAAAAATAATTGTGATTGGCAGAAAATGGTGATAAGTTTAGGATAGGATGAAGGGACTCAATCTTTAAAGACAAGATGACTATATTTGGCTTATTGAGGAAATAGCAGGTAAAGCTGCAGAGAAGGAGCATAGGACTCTTATGACAAAGAATTTGGCTCTTAGCTTATACTATCTGAGGGGCTGGGGTTTAGCTTAGTTGGTAGAGTGCCTGCTCTGCAGTCTCTGAGGGCCTAGGGTTGATCCCCAGCACAGCAAAAATGGGAGAAGGATGTGGCAGTCCACTCCCCCCCCCAAAAAAAAAAAAAACCGATCCGGAAACAATCAGCCATTGAAAACCCTATGAGGGTGGCTATGAGATGGACCTGACTTGAGGACACCTAACAGCCACCACAACATCTGGAACTCTTCTGGGAAAAATACTGCTGTCTGCTTACTTCTCAGCCATCACCCTTGTTATTTGCAATCAGAATCTCCATTTTACTCACTACTGCATACTCCAGGGTCTGTATGTCTACGGGTCAAAGCCAATTAAACAATTCCCTTTTTGCCCTCTGCAGCAACTGGTTTAGACATGGAAGTAGGATACAAACCTGTTCAGTGGATGTAAGGAAATGTGTACTGGCAGTCTTCTAGGAAAGGGACACAAGATAGCAAGTTGATCCTTCCAGTCTTTGAATATTATCCTGGAGATGAGTTACTTGAACAAATGGCAATTAATCCGTGTCTGTGAGTAGAGCAGAGAAGCTAATGAAGAGTCTTCTCTGTTCTGAGCTGCTTAAGTAGTCAACCTGGGAGCCACCGACTTGGACACTTGTTATAAGAGATAAGGAAGTTTAGTTCTTGCTTATAGCACTTTTCTCCTGATATTGTTATTTCTAGTTGAAAGGATTTGTACTTGTAGTGAATGATATCTCTTTTTTCTCTGACCCAATACTGAATTCTCCTTGGGACATTTAGATTAGAGAAAGTGTGTATTTTTTCATCTGTCATTTTATATAGGAAGCTTTATCTTATCAAAATGACTTTTATAATTAATATTTTTCTCCTTTAGGAACAAATTCACTCTCTGAAGTTCTGATAAATATTTATTCAGTTGTTATACCCAAGTGCAGAGGAATAAATGAGGATGGAAAATGTTCCAAGAGTTAAAAGTGTTCAAATATATGCATATGCTAGAAAGTGCTTTTATTGTTTATTGGAGACTATGAATTTTTCTGCAGAAACAAGTGAATATTGATGTTTTCTGCCCTACTTGGGAGAATGACAGTTATCATTATTAGTCTTGTCATTTGAAGAAAACAAATAAATTATCAGCAAAGTTGTCATGAGGAAATTATTCTTTTCGCTTCAGGGAGCCCTTTAAGACCAGAGCTGTGGATCAGAAATCTCAAACAGTAAGTAAGGACTCCTTTGGAACCTAAATTTGCTTGTTGAGATTCTGACAACTGTGGCTTTGTTCTTTTTTACCTTGATCCTCATGATTCTGTTATTTGTTTTTATCAGGCACTCCTGGAATGTCACTTATTCTGGTCTTCCCACTGGGTACTAGATCTTTTCCTCTGCTCAGTGTGTTAATTTATAATGAGAGTTGCCTCATGTAAATAGTACATACTTTCACCTGACCAAGTGAGACCTGGTAGTTGATTTGTAGGACACGGTTTCCTTTGCCTCCCTGGTTAGTTAAAGCTAAGGATAAGGTAAGCTTTCTGTAGTCCAAACTGAGTTTGAACCCAAATTTCATACACAGTAATGCATTTATTCAGTCTTGACCTTCATGAGTTTCTGAATATTTGCTTTTTAGCTTCCTCAAATAATGAAAAATTTTGAAACGCCTTGTCTGAACTTATTCATTTAAATATGAAGACAGGGGCTGAATTATATTTTGAAGGCATTCTTTATAAAAATACCCAATACAAAGAGTTTTGCTATTGTTTGTTTGTTTGTTTATTTACTTTTCCAGAGTCTTGCAATGTAGCTGAGTCTGGGTCCAACTCATGATCCTCCTGCCTCAGCATCCTGAATGCTGAGATTAGAGGACTGTGACACCATGCCCACCCCCAAAACAGTTTTTAATATCCTTTTCTAATATTCTATTTTTACATTTAAAAAATAACATATCTAATTAAAATTTTGGAAAATATTGAGATAGTTTAAGAAAGTAAGTTATCTCAAATTACATCATTGAATGTGATCGCTCTTGAATGAAGAGATAACCAGTTTATTGTACTTCTCCATGTGGGTCTATGAGTATGCATATTATGTTTGTTTGTGGACCCCCCCACAGACATATATCCACATATTAATATGTTAATTCCGAATAGAATTTATTATTCTCACTGTTTTTGTAGGTAAACTTTTGTAGGTAAAACAATAGAATTTTAAGCTTACATCCAATTTACAAAAGTGGTACAAAAAACTCCAGTAAAACTACTGAGATTCAACAATTGTTTACATTTTCCCAATTTGTGGGCAGAATTTTATAAGCTGCTATTTTATTCAGCAAAGATAATGCATTTCCTGGCATCTACTAAATATGATTGCTTTGTAGTATTGTAATGATGATAATGGGGATGATGTTGAAAAAATGACAACAATTACTAAATAGTTATTGGATACTTTTATGTGCCAGGAACTACTATAAGTGTTTTACATGTAGTATTTCAATTCTCAAAATATCTTTAGTAGGTATGCATTAATTTTACTCCTTGTTAAAAGAGAATAAGCCAAAGGACAAAGAAGTAAAACAACATTAACTAGGGAGATGAAAAAACAAGGCGTTGGTTAGGGAGAAACTTTAATCCTCATAGCGGAGGTGCTAAAAGTGAATGGTGATACTCAATGAGTCAGGATCATTACTCACAGTACAACAAACAATAGGAACACCAACATGGTAGTTCCAGTTGACCCGAACACTCCTGGGGCCTGAAACTCAGGACTCAGGGCTCAGCATCTTTTGCAGCATGCAGTTAACCAGCCTGTCTTGATCCATCACATAATCTTGATGCTGTGGTTGCCTTGATCTACTTGTGTCTGTATCTAACTGAAGACACATTAGGTCAGAGGAGGTTAGACCCTGCAACTTGACACACTGAGTAAAGATGTGCAAGGATGCTTGGGGGCCATGGCAGCCTACCTTTCCTAATTGATTTATAGTCAGCAGAATAGATTGATATGGTGGATTTTATTATGATACCTTGCATAGCATTTAAAAGTTTACTATAAATTATTTATGATCTGGGATTTAGCTCAGTTGGTAGAGCATGGTGCTGCAGTCTCTGAGGTCCCGAGTTCAATTCCCAGCACTGCAAAAATGGGAGAAGGACCTGGCAACCCACTCCCAAGGCTATCCTGAAACAATCTGCCATTGAAAACCCAATGAGGGTCACCATGAGTCAGATACCAACTTGATGGCACCTAACAACAACAACAACAATAAATTATTTGACTAATTACATCTTTTGGGCTACAAAAGGTATTTCTATTTTTTTTAACCAGAAGAATAAAGCTATCATAAACATCCTTCACATAAATATTTGCTCACATTTCTGATTACTTGAGGTAAATTTCTCAAACTTAAACTACTGCATGAAATAAGATGCATAGTTCTAGATTTTTTGGCCATTCTGTGAAGTTTTACCCATGAAATGTTGCACTCATCAGTTTTTCCAGCAGCATTTTTTATAAATAATAACTTTGTATTTTCTTTTCCAATATTTACGTCTCAATGTATCATGTAAATATTTCTTTTCTTACTAAATTGATTAGAAATTACAGAACACTGATATTGGGCATATTTATCTAAACAAAAATCCATTTTAATGTAAATTACATGTTTTCAAATGACTTGTTGCCTACACAGACAATAAGTCTTGTTAAAAACCAAATTCACTTTTTTGTCTCCTCTAAGAATAAGAACTTTGGTGAAATAAAGCTAATAATTTATAAAACAAGAAAAAGAACACCTATTATACAATAAGAACTACATATAGTGATACTGGCTGATAAACTTTTATACTGTACAATTAGGGATTCTAAGCAGTGAGTGCTGTTATGCATTTCCATTCTTTTCTCATAATGGAGTTGGTGAAAAAAATCATAAAGTATGGATATGGGAATAGTTTGTTCCTGTTTAATTTTCATGTTTCTTCTCCCAGGTTTTGCCGACCATCTTCTGCCCATTCTGTTCTTGTTCCACAGTATTTTAGTTCTGTGTCAATCTGTTCCAGGATGTTTTGTTGCAACTGCAATTTGCATAAGATTTCTAGTTGCCTGTGCCTTTGCTTAGCATTCATTTGAATTTGGGTTTTTATCACAGCTTTACCAAGGAACTTTTACTTCTCTCCAAAATACTCTACAAAATGGTTCCTCTTGATTACTCATTCCCAAGTAAAAGCTCTGCTCTCTGTGAGGCACCAAAGCTCTGTTTCTCAACTGTCATTACTCTGTGCTTTTGCTGCCTCTGGCCTTTTGTGTTTTCAACCTCCTATGGCCCATGCCTGCTATGAGAAGGTCAAAGTTGTTGTGTGACTTAAAGGATTGGTGGAGGGCCAACCTCAGAGGGCATTCATTGGTCCCTCCATGAGATGGTACTTCATGTTTCTCTGTTTTTAGTGTTTGAGTAGACAAAAACTTAAATTTTTAACATTGTCATAAACAAAATAGAATTAGATCAATAGCACAGTTCTTTTAATATGCATTCATGTTGTATTTCATATTGGCTTAGCAAAATGTCCTACCTCTGAGATATCTTTGGGACCCAAGAGAAAGCAGCTATAATCTGAGGGAGAGGGGCATGTCAGTCAATCTCACAGACAGCTGAGCCTGCTGAGTCTTTTGCAGCAGAGTGAACTCCACAGTTAGCAAGTCTAACTGCCCTAAGTTCTACCCACTGGCATTGTCTCCTTATCTGCCCTCTTTCAGAGCCACTCTGAGGGAGTCTTCGGGAGGATCCTCACAAGCGGATTGTTCAAAGTCTGTAGAAATCCAGTATGGCTATGCCAACATCTTCTGTGATCTTGTCAAAAACAACAACAAAAACCCACCCACCAAAACCACTTGATGCTGAATTTTCTGTCTTGGTTTGAATCATTCATATTTTGATGATCGATTTGACAATTTTCGTCTGCTCCTTCTTCTCCTCCTCCTTCTTCTTTTGGTTTCTTTTCCTTGCCTTATTTTCTGGTGTTTACATTCTTTTAGGGGCTGGTGTAGCTCAGTTAGGAGAGTGCTGCTCTACACTTTCTGAGGACCCAGGTTTGATCCCTAGCACCACAAAAAAATGGGGGAAGGATGTAGCAGTCCACTCCCAAAACAATCCTGAAACAAACAGCCATTAAAAACCCTATAAGGGTCCCTATGAGTCAGACTTGACAGCAACTAACAATAGCAACATTCTTACAGACTTCAGTGAAATCCTTGTCCATGTCAGTGTTGTTTGGTTTGAGGGAGCTTTGTCTATAGAAAACCAAGTCAGAGAACTTACTGCATCATGGTGTTCTATAGATTTGTCCAGCTGTACTGTAGGAGCTGGATTTATCATTCTGATCAACATGCCTTCAGGATTCATTTTCATCTGTTTAATAGTCTTAGTTTTAAAACCTAGAAGAAAAGTACTGGTCAACATTTCTTTAATTTGCTCATGTTTATTATTCCTAAGTCATGAAATCCAGTTTCGCTTTTAAGGTACTTGCTTATGTATTAGGCTGTACGGAATGGCCCACTGTAAGCAGTAGGTATAAGATGGCCCACTGTAGGAGGCCACCCTCAGTTCATGAAGGGGCTAGACCTCTGGGTAATTGTACATATTCCTTTAGAGGTTCATGAGAATTCAAATAATTTGGATGTTGCCCTTTGGCAACATCAGGAGTCCTAAGTTGCTATCCTGTTTAAAGACAGGAAATTCTTGCCTTGAATTTGTCTCTATTGCTATAAATTCCACATGTTGTAATCTGCATACCTCTGAGATCTTTAAATTGGCTATGATATCTTTTAAAACCTCACTTTTTGTGCAAATGCAATTTGAGTATTCTGGGATGACAGATGATAGATGCACCATTTTATTATTGCCAAGCAGAAACTGTTGGCTTCTTATTCCTTGATAGAGGAATCATCACTGTCCTCCAACTTGGATTCCTCTTTAATTCTTCTTGTTTTATGTGTTTATAAAAAAGTATGGATCCATTAATTATAACTTCATTTCATACACAGTAATTTCTGTTGTGCTTAAGGCTATTATGGCTGCAAATAACTGAAACCTACTCAAAGTAAAAGAATTCTAATTATATGCTGATATCTCATGGAAGTCTAAGGCAGGAAGTATGCTATGCTTTAGGAAAGACATAAAGCACCTTCTTTATTTCAACTAAGATTATCTCTCACATCTGTATATCTGTTTCATTTATTTCTGTCCATATACTAATCTGTTTAGCCCCAATGCAAGTTCTAGCATTACATATTTTCAGCAGTTGTGTCTGTATATCAATCGCAGCCCAACATGGGGAGATCTGATTGTTCTAGCTGGGTTAATTATGCACTTACATCCAGCTGGCAATGTGAAATAGGCTTGTATAATGCAGAGAAAACTATAGCCATAGGGACTCAAAGTGGGAAATTTTAGAATAATGATCATAGTATGGTAGACATCCAAAAAACTATTTACTACATCTTCCATTGGAGAGCAACATGGATGCCATAGAATAGCATTTAAATATCCTCTCTGCTGAAGAAACTCAGAGACTTTATCCATATTGCTAGTAGGGTGCACTTGGTTTTGAGGATAATTTCAGAATATTAAACTTAAAATAACATTACTATTTTATTTTTATTTTCTAATATCTATGTCTGCAGCCATACCACCATAGCATCTGATCTCACCTAATCTCAGAAGGTAAGCAGGGTCAGGCCTGATTAGTCCTTGGATGGGAGATCCCCTGAGGATACCAGGTGCTGTAGGTAGGGGAGAAAGATCCAGCAGCCCATTCCCCAAACAACCAGCCATTGAAAACCCTATGAATAGCAGAGAAAAACTGACAATACTGCCAGGGATAGCATAGTGTGAGGTAGTGTTTTGTACTTTTGTACATAGTGTTGTTATGCATAGGATCTGACTTGATGGCACCTAACAACAATGTCTGTATAATATCTACGTGTGTGTAATTTTAGCTCAATATTTAAATTGATTATTTAAGCTGATCTTTTAATTTGCTTTGCTTTTCCTGTTTCTTTAGTTCATTTTTTTTTCTTGGCTAGATTTCATTGGCCAGTAGTTTTATGAATAAAGCTCATGGATCTTGTAATCCCTGAAACTCTGTCTCCTTAAGAATGTCTATTATCTTTATAGTTGAAGAAGAATTTGGATTCTGTAACTTGCTGAAATCACGCCTATGTTGTTGTTGTTGTTGTTAGGTGCCGTCAAGTTGGTATCCGACCCACAGCAACCCTCCAGGGTTTTCAATGGCTGACTGTTTCGGGATTGCCTTGGGAGTGGATTGCCAGGCCTTTCTCCCAGTTTTGCGGTGCTGGGAATTGAACTCGGGATCTCAGAGACTTCAGCGCAGCACTCTACCAACTGAGCTAAATCCCAGCACTATGCCTATGTTAGGGTTTCATAACTACTTTTTGTTTTTGGATATTTTTTCTCGACTTTTTATACCATCTTTCTCTCAGACATATTTCCCCCACACTCTGATTCTCTTGATGCTGTTGTTGTTGTTAGTGTAGGGCCCCATATTCAGGTGCCAACTCTATGTGGGATGCGCACCTCCCGGTCCAGCCTGGAGGTTCGGAGGGGCAGCCCCGCCACACACACAGATACTAAACACAATTCACTCGGGACCCTCAGGTGAGGGGCACAGACCCCTGCAGGCCTTGGGACCCCCGGAGGAGATGGGAGAAAGGAAAAGCCTCAGGCGCTTTTGCCTTCCAGGGGCAAACACCGTGTTGGTCCTCTCGGTGGTCACAAGGAGACAGCTGTTGCTTTGTCGGTGATCAGACGGAGAGCAGGTTCTTTCCTTGTTGATGATTGCAATGGGAGAGCATTCTTTCCTCACTGAAAGTCCGGGGGAGAGCAGCGGGAGAGCCGTTTCCTCATCAGTGGTCTGGGCAGGAACAGGCGAGAAGGTCTTTCTTAGCCGATGGTGTGGGCAAAAGGCGAAGAAGGGCCTAAAAGGGTTGAGCTACCGCAGCACAGCACTTTATATAGCTCACCCACAGAATGGCCTGAGCCAATCAGCTTTCAGTCCAATTGTCCAATCAGGAAGGGTTTTGTACAAAAGTGCAACCAAGTTATTTTCATTTTCCCTAGATTTCTAATTTACAAACCAGATATTCAAAAGCCATTTTCCCAGTTTGGGAGTTTTTGCCAATTTCCTTTCAATTTTTCCCTACAGTTAGATGCCGTTGAGTTGGTGTCTGACTCATAGGTACCCTACATACAACAGTTGAAACATTATTTGTTGTGCTTTTCTGCTGTTGATAGGGTTTTCCATGGCTGATTGTTTCTTGGGAGTGGGTTTCTGGGTCCTTCTCCCAATCTTACAGCACCTGATGTTCCCAGGAAGTCTCCTATCCACAGTGTTACAAGTGTAGGCTCTCCTGATATATTTATATCAAAATTCTTGGGTAACATATGGTGCTAATGCCACAATGGCTACATGAACACTATGCAGCAGGTTATATAGTATATAAAAATTTCTTTTATAGTCTTAAATAATGCTCTGAGGTAAATTTGCATTGTTTTAAAACTTGTTAATTTTTAATAGCTCTGTTAGTAATTCACTCATAAATTCTCTAATAACTATAAATTTTCCAACTCTTAAAAAGTATATCCTTTTTCTGATGGTTTCTGTTCTGGAGCACCCTATGTTTGGATTCCACTCAGGACTAGTTCTCACAGGATAAGGGACAAACTTCTTCCTAGAACTTTCCTCTTTGCACTGTCAGATATCCTGTTTCTAGCACTCTCTGTTTCCTTTCTTTGTGGTTTACTCTCTACTTTCAGTGATACTCATTTCATCAAATTGTTTACTAAAACAGAATGTACAGAACTAAAATTTTAAAGAGCTTGTATATCTGAAAATATCTGTATCCTTCCATCAAAGTGAACTGAAAATCTAGTTGAGTATAGAATAGTGGGTGGGAAATCATTGTGAATTTGGAAGGCTTCATTATATTCAAGCTTCTGAAGCCTGAAGCTGTCATTTAGAAGTCTGGGGATGTTTGGTACTTATATTTTTTTCTCATTGGTTTCAAAATCATCTTTTGTTTCTGTAGTTCTCAAATTTTTGATGCTGTTCCTCGGTGAAGGCAGACTTCATCCCTTTTACTCTTTTAATGTGGAGGTTCAAGTACTTTGGGGTCTTGAAAAATTGTGTTTTATGAGGATGTTTATACTGCCAATTCTCCCACATCTGTCAGCTTGCTGTATTGTGAGGGCTTGCATATTGCTGGGATGCTGAAAGTTATGCTACTGGTATTACAGATACCAGCAGGGTCACCTATGATGGACAGGTTTAACTGAGCTTTTGGATTAAGACAGACTAGGGAGTAAGACCTGGCAGCCCACTCCTAAAACAATTAGCCATTGAAAACCCTATGAATAGCAGAAAAAACATTGTAAGATATAGTGCTAGAAAATATCCATACACCTACAAGGAAGGCCAGTTAATATGAATGTTACTCAAATTTATGCAACTACCACTAAGGCCACAAATGAAGATAGGGAAGATTTTTATAAGCTCCTACAATATGAAATAGATCAAACATGCAATCAAGATGTACTGATATTACTGGTGACTAGAATGCAAAAGTTGTAAACAAAGAAGGCTCAGTAGTTGGAAAACATGACTTTGGGGAAAGAAACAATGCTGCAGATTGCACGAGAAAATTTTGTCAGACAAATGACCTTTTCATTGCAAATGCAGTCTTTCACCAAAATAAACAGTGACTATACACATGGAATTCACCAAATGAAATATATAGGAACAAAATTGCCTACATTTGTGGAAAGAGAAAAGGAAAAGTTCAATACCAAAAATTAGGTTCAAACTGCAACTGATGAAAATTAGAACAAGCATACAAGGGCTAAGGCATGACCTCGAGTATATCCCACTTGAGTTCAGAGACCATCTCAAGAACAGGTTTAATGCATTAGACATGAATGATAGGAAACCAGATGAGTTGTGGCATGATATCAAAGATATCCTTTGTGAGGAAAGCAAAGGTTATTAAAAAGACAAGAAAACCAAATAAGCATCACAGTTTAACTATATACTAACCATAAGGCCCCATAAACTTTCTGGGTCAATGAAAGTGTTGCAAGAAGTGATGTAAAGGAGGCACAATGGAAAAGGCCAATGCTGTATTACCCTATACCACATCGTCATTTACTAATAAAAGGAAAAAAGACAGGAAAAAAGAAAACACCAAATTATGTGGCAAAAGAGACTCTGAGACTTGCTGTTGAACATCAAGCAGCTAAAGGAAAAGGAAGACATGATGAAGTTAAAGTACTAAACACAAGATTTCAAAGGGCAGCTTGAGAAGACAAGTCTAATATTACAATGACATGTGCAAAGAGTTGAGATAGAAAGCCAAAAAGGAAGAACATGCTCTATTTTTTTCAAGCTTAAAGAATTGAACAAAAAATTCAAGCCTTGAATGGCAATAGTAAAGGATTCTACAGGGCAAATATTAAACAACACAGGAAACACCAAAAGAAGATGGAAGGAATACACAGAGTCATTATACCAAAAAGAATTGGTGGATGACCAACTATTTCAAGAAGCTGCGTATGAGTAGGAACCAATGGTACAGCAAGAAAAGGTGGAAGCTGCCTTAAGAGAATTGGCAAAATATAAGGATCTAGGAATTGATGCCTGCAGCCATAGCCCTGTGGTATCCAATCCTGTCAGATCTCGAAAGCTAAGCCAGGTTGGGCCTGGTTAGTGCTTGGATGGGAGACTGCCTGGGAACACCAGGTGATGTAGGCTTGGGAGACAGACCTGGCAACCCACTCCCAAAAATCAATCACCATTGAAAACCCTATGAACAGCAGAGAAGCACTGACAATAGTGTTTCCCCTGTTGTATGTCAGGTCATTGTGAGTCGGACACCTACTCGTTAGCACCTAATAAACAAAAACAATAGGAATTGAAGGAATACCAATAGAGATATTTCAACAAACAGATGCAGCCCAGGAAGTGCTAATTTATTTATGCCAAGAGATTTGGAAAATAGCTACCTGGCCAACTGACTGGAAGAGATCCATATTTGTGCCTATTCCCAAGAAAGGGGATCCAATCAAATGTGGAAACTATTAAACAATATCACACACAAGCAAAATTTTGCTGAAGATCATTCAAAAGCAACTGCAACAATATATAGGCAGGGAATTGCTGGAAAATCAAGCTGGATTCAGAAGAGGGCATGGAACCAGTGACATCATTGCTGATGACAGATGGATATTAGCTAAAAGCAGAAAATACCACAACGATGTCTATCTATGTTTTATCAACTGTGCAAAGGCATTTGACTGGGTGGATCATAACAAATTATGGATAACACTGGGAAGAATGGGAATACCAGAGCACTTAATTGTACTCATGAGGAATTTGTACATGGACAAGGAGGCAGTTGTTTGAGCGTAACAAGGAAATATTGCCTGGTTTAAAGTCAAGAAAGGTGTGCATCAGGGCTGTGTCCTTTCACTGTACCTCTTCAATCTCTATGGTGGGCGAATAATCTAAGAAGGTGAAATTTATCAAGAGGAACACAGCATCATGATTGGAGAAGACTCATTAACAACCTACATTATAAAGATGACACAACTCTGCTGATATTGAAGAGTATTTAAAACGTTTACTGATGAAGATCAAAGAACACAGCCTTCAGTATGGATTGCGCCTCTAAACAAAAATCCTTACCACTATGTCAGTACACAACTTCAGGATACATGGAGAAAAGATTGAGGTTGTCCAAGATTTTGCTTTACTTTTTTCTACATGCAATACCCATGGAAGCAGCAGTCAAGAAATTTAAAGATGCACTGCATTGGGAAAAACTGTTGCAAAATACTTCTTTAAAGTGTTGAAAAGTTAAGATGTCACATTGAAGACAGAGGTGCACCTGACTCATCCCATGGTATTTTCAGTACCATCAGATTGTTATGAAAGTTAGACACTGAATAAGGGAGATAGGAGAATTCATGATTTTGGATTATGGTGCTGGAGATGAATATTGAATATACCATGACTTGTTAAGAAAACCAACGGATCTGTCCTAGAAGAAATGCAACCAGAATTTTCCTTGGAAGCAAGGACAGTTAGATTGCCTTTTATGTATTTTGGACATGTAGTCAAGAGGGAGAAATCCCTGGAGAAGGCCATGAAGTTTGGGAGAGTGACAAGTCAACCAAAAAAAGAAAAACCCTCAACTAGATGGATTGATACAGTGTCTGCAACGAGTTTAAATATAAGTAAGATTGTGTGCTTCCACAGAATCAGGGAGTGTTTCTGTTGTACATAGTCTTGCTGTGAGTTGGAGCCCACTTGAAGGCATCTAAAAACAATCAACTCTGCCAATTCTCTTTTATCAAACTGGCATTCCTTTTACTTTAATATTAAATACTACTATTTGTTGCCATAAACCTTCTTACCTCTTTGCTTTTATTTTTATCTTGTTTAAAAAATGCACTTGGGAGGTTTTTAACAGCTTTTAAAATTAAAATAATTTCTGTAGCAATACTTTTAATATTTAAGAATTCTTATTTTCCAAGTGTTCCTTTTTACTTAGAATCCATTTTATTGTATATTTAAAATGCACTAATAAATAAATGATATATGTATAGTTATCTGTATATATAGAAATATAAGCAAATATTGCATATTTGCAATTGTAATTACATTGCAAGTGTAATTACATAGTAAGAATATGTAACACATGGTGTCATAGATTATGGTATATTCAGAGTTTTCTTTTGATTCTAATATATTTTCTATGGCCCCTGACTACCTGTTTGCTTTGGTACAAAGCTTTCATATTACAAGTTTTTCTCAATTGTTAGGTGATTGTCAGTTATCTGTTATCTTTTCATGTCAGAGTGAAACACCAAAATCCTGACTACACACTCTGTGATAGGAGTAAGACTTGCTGACTGCAGAGTTTCACTGATGAGTCAGGAATTAGCCATTTCATCAAAGGATCTACAATAATCAGTGTCTACTGACCTTTTCCTGCAGTCAGTTTCCTCTGAGAGAATATCATTAATCTCATGCCATTGATATAAACCAAGGTTTGAGAGCCCCAGTGGATCTCAATCCTTATGTGTCATCTTTTGTTCAATTTACCAAGTTTTTTTGTTGTTATTGTTCTAAAACTCTACCTGCTACCTTGAGTCAAAGGACATTCCTTTAGCCTCACTGGAGAGTAAATGACCAGGCTTCTCAGAATGGAGAATTGCTTGACTGTTTCAAGTGATCCACAAGTTTAAGTGAATACTATACAAAACTTTGGCCAACGCTTCTGTTTTGAAATTACACTGTATTACTGCTTTCTGGGTAGCTCTATTTCTTGCACTCCTTATATCTCTAATTATTGAGATTTTACATGGCTCTGAGACTGCAATTTCTAAGTCATAGTTTCCGTACCCTTGAGCTCCTAAACAGCACCTTAGTATGTTTTTGCATCGTTAGTTGCCAAAGCACTATCAGCTTTCTTGGTTCTAAGTTTCTTAAATTTCTTGTTTCCTGAGGCTTACTATCTTATTCTCATTGTTTTATATATGAATATTTTATTAATTCCTTCACTGTAACTGTGGTAGGATTTTAAGGGGAGGAGGTGACAAATGCATACATTCAATCTATAAGGTTTCACTAGAAATTCTGCCTATAATTTAAAAACCTCAAACTTTATTTAATAATAATAGGGAACTTTTCAGGATCTATTGAAAATAGATTAGAGATAGTATTCAAATATTTTGTTTTATAAAAATAATAGGTATGGTTCATCATACTGAGAATCAAGTATGTTTTTATTAAATTTTATAGTTTCAACAGTAAAACTTAGAAGCAAAGCAAATCTTTGGTAATAAAAAGCTATACATTGTTGCTAATTAAAATACCAGGACTTTTCCTTTAATACTAATTGAGTAATTTTTTCAAAGCTATTGAGTTGAAATGCTGCCAAAACAAAACAAAACAAAACAAAAACCAAAAAAGAGCAGTATTGATTTCAGATGAGCTTATAAAAAGAAAGGATTATTCTAATCTAACCATAAAATTTCAGACTATGTTTTAGCTATATTACTTGGTGTTTTCTACATTTTTATTTTCTTTACCTTTAAAAAATTCATGGACTTTTACATTGAAGTAATCTATTGCTGAACTGTGCATTTTTTTTTTTATTAGGAATTGCAAGGATTTTCCATGGTTCTGATATACTACAGGACAGCTTTTTAGAAAAGCTCAAATTTATTGATTTTTATTTGATGGTTTTCTATTGGAGATTTTTAAATTGTAATTTTACAGCCCTAAAAAATCCTCCCCTTTTTGATAACTATATACCTTAATGATGATTTTAATGTTGAATTTCATTGGAACTAACATGTACATCATCTCATATTTATTTTAAAAAAATTTATTTAGCAAAAGAAAGAAGAAAAATAGTTTATAAATATTTATGTTGCTGGGGTAAAATACCATAACACTTCTTAAATATTAATGTAAAAATGATCCCAGAGTCACTGAAATATGATAATATATGTGTATATTAACTACTGTGTATGTCTGATAAGTTCTGGTGTCAAACAA
>VMDO01002965.1:48353-155463 GCA_007922755.1 Pedetes capensis | reverse complement strand
ACTCATAGCGACCCTCTGTACAACAGGGGAAACACTATTGTCAGTGCTTCTCTGCTGTTCATAGGGTTTTCAATGGCAGATTGATTTTTGGGAGGGGGTTGCCAGGTCCTTCTCCCAAGCCTACAGCTTCTGGTTTTCCCAGGCGGTCTCCCATCCAGGTACTAACCAGGCCCGACCCTGCTTAGCTTCCGAAATCTGATGGGATCAGATGCCACAGGGCTATGGCTGCAGGCGATATTTCACATAACTATAGTTTAATTATCAAAACTAAGATATTAATATCGGTACAGTGCCCAACTAAGCTACAGACATTATTGAGATTTTACATTTCTCTGCTAATGTCCTTTTTTTCCTATTCTAGGATCACATTGAATTTACTTATCTTGTCTCTTTAGATGCTTCAAATCTGTCCTTGTCTTTCATGATCTTCATGTCTTTGAAGAACACTGGTCAGGTATTTTGTAGAATGTTCCACACTTCTGAATTGTCTGATATTTTCCCCATGCTTAGATTGAGTTTATTCATTCCTGAGAAGGATACCACTGAAGCAATAAGGCCTTTTCACTCAGCATCTCTTATCAGGAAGTACATGATATAATGCCCTTTTTTTTGGGGGGGACAGTACTTGGGAGTTGGACCTAGAGCTTCTTGTATGCTAGGCAAGCACTCTACCACTGAGTTGCACCTCTAGTCCCCTTTTAAAATTTTTATTGGCTTTTATTTTGAGACATAGTCTCACTAAGTTGCATAGGCTGCCTCTGACCTCACTCTTTTGATCATCCTGCCTCAGCCTCCCACGTTGCTGGGATTATAAAATATGCCACGGTGTTCAGCTATGTCAGTATGTCTTATTACTGATGTTAATTTGATTATTTGGTTAAGCTGGCATCTGCTGGGTTTACCCATTGTGAAGTTACCATTTTTCCCTTGGTCATTAATAAATAATTTGGGGGGAGATACTTTAAGACTATGCAAATAACCTTTCTCCTTATCTTTTCTCCCCACTAATGTTCCATTCATTGGCACACATTGCTTACAACAATCACTGCACCATTCTAAAGGGGATTTTCTATTCTCTCATTCTTTCTACATTGATTACCTGGAATTCTTTTATAATGAAATGCTATTTCTTCTCCATTTGTTTATCTGGTTATTTATTGCAATCATCCTGGACTCATAGAGTTTTATTTTACTTTATGGGCTTTATTATTCAATACTGCCAATATTTATTTTGATGCCCAAACTTAGGCCACTTTAAAAACTATCTATGCCTGAGACCTCTCCAAATGATTTAACTCAAAATCTATGGGAGTGGCACACTGGCAGTAATACTTCTTTGTTGTTGTTGTTGTTGTTGTTAGGTGCCGTCGAGTCGGTATCCGACTCATAGCGACCCTCTGTACAACAGGGGAAACACTATTGTCAGTGCTTCTCTGCTGTTCATAGGGTTTTCAATGGCAGATTGATTTTTGGGAGGGGGTTGCCAGATCCTTCTCCCAAGCCTATAGCACCTGGTGTTCCCAGGTGGTCTCCCATCCAGGTACTAACCAGGCCCGACCCTGCTTAGCTTCCGAGTTCTGACAGGATCGGATTCCACAGGGCTACGGCTGAGTTTCCCATATATATTAAATGTGAGTTCCTCCACTCTCTCTGAAAAGAACAAAACAAAACAAACAAACAAAAAACACCCTTCTTCACATGGTTCTGCAGGATTTGTTCCCACACTGTCAGATTGTTGATGGCAGACTGCAGCCATGGGAAAGTTACTCTGTGACTGTCTCCCTTCAGCCCCCACAGCCCACACCTCCTCTCCTCCAGCTTCCCTGACCCCATACAGGGCACCAGAATTCTTCCTCTTATAATAGCCTTCATATATGGAAATTCTGCTGATGTTTACAGTTGTTTTCATGGTGGTCAGGTGGAGGAAGAAAATGTGATGCAGCCTTTAGCAAGTTGGGTTGGAGAAGAGACCTAAAGAATTATGACTCAAAGCTAGGAAGGGCTTTCTAAACAGAACAGTGGATCACAGCTGAGGGCAGGCTCCCACCAGGAGAGTTGTTCTTGCTCTACCCTGGCTCTGCCTTCTCAAGTCCTGCAAAGCACTCTTCTACTTGTTAGACAGAGCGTTAAAGTATGGAGACAACTGTCACTGACATGAATGACTTATTTGGCCACTTCTGAAACCCTGGGCTCCAAATGCATAAATTTAATTCTCCCTTTAGATGATCAATATGGAGCCAGATAGGCTTTCATTCCAAAAGATGGTTTTCCTGAATAAGGAAATTGATCCCATAGCATCCTTTAGCTAGTTTCCAATTACCCTCTATTCCTAGGTGCAAAATCAATCTCATGATATTTTTAGAAACTTGGTTGTTTCTTTAGTAGATTGATGCCAATAAGATGTCCAAATGTAAATGAGTCAGATTTAAAACCTGTTTTGAGATGAAATAAAAACTTAACTCTGAGTATACCATGATAGTATGAATTTGGCACCATCCCCCTAACTATGCTATATGAATCTGCAGAGACTTATTTCACAGGTTTCTAGTCCTTTAAAAAATTTTTTTCTTCATAGTCATCAGTTCTCACTTGATTTTTCCCTATCATGGATTTTCTGTATTAAAAACACCTTCTATTAAAATTTTAATGGAATTCTAATTTGTAGGGTAAATAAATCAGTGGAATCTGTGATAACTAGACAGGAAAAGAATTCAGAGATGCCCTATATGACATACACTCCTGAGACAGGCACATTAGAGATACAAAGTGTTAATTCAGCACAGCATTGAAGGCAAGATGAGAAATGTTTAGATGCTGCATGACAAAAATTAATCTCTCCTCCTGGAAGAACTTTAACCTAAGAGGAGAAGCTGCTCAAAGGTTTATTGTTGTCAGAGCCACAAACTGGACACCTCTCTTGATAAAAGACTTCGATCCCTGACCCCAGTAAAGTTGCTATTCTAAAAGCTATTTGTGTATTGATCTCCTCTGAAGAAAACAAATAGGCGGCTGGCAGGATGATCACCTTTGGAAAACCCAACTCCTGTACTTAGAGGAGAACCCAGTGGTGGGGGGTTGGAGGACAACTCCAGGACATGAGGATCTGAAAGGCCACTTACAAGAGGCTGGGCTGCTTGGCCTTTTCCTGGGCTTTACAACAAGGCCAGTGGGTGGGTGTAGATCAAAGGAGGAAAGTTTATCTTCCGGGAAGCAGTGACTAAGTTTATCACCTACTCTTCAAAAGACAGAAAAGGTGGGGCGGAGCCATCTAGAATGGAGACTAGTCTGACACCAGAGCTCTTTTGTAACCCTATGGCAGGGGCACCTGGGCATGCCACCATGAAGTGACTAGCAAGTGTTTCTTGATTTGAGGCTAAGATGGCAATAGAGGCAAAAACAAGCTGAGACTGAAGGCTATGCAGCAGGGATTGAAAATTTAGAATTTCAGAACCAAGAGACTCTAGACTTTGAATACATAAGCCATCTACAGCAATGGGAGAAAAAATGGTGGCTTCTTCCTTGGTGTCTTCCTCTTTCTCCAATGGGATCAAACCAGGATCATCATCTTTCTATATTTGGAGGAGAAATGTCTTTAGACACTTGCTGTCCAACTGCTAATTCCATATAAAATTCTTTCAATGACAAAAAGTTTAGAATTATTTATTAAGCCTCAAATAGGCACTGTTCTAAGAAAAAGACAAATTCCTCTTCTCATGAGAAGACAATAAACAGGTGAGCAACAACAGCAAATTCAAAGAGAGATTAATACTATAAGGAAAATGAGAGTAAGAAGGAATGAAGGGAGCAGATATCAGGTGAAGCCTCTGAAGAGGACACAGTTCATACCAAAAGATGAGGAGTAAACTCATGAGGAGAGTGTTCTAGACAAGTGACCATCACCAAGTGCAAATGCCCTGAGGTAGGGATAAGGTTGGTGGAGATGACAATCAGAAAGTTCAGTGTGGCTAGAGCAGAGTGGACAAGGCGAGGTGGGCTAGAAGAAGACTGTGGAGAAGAACCAGATCATGTAACACCCTACAAGCCAGGCTGTCACTGTAACTGGAAGTCCCTGTAGGGTTTGGGGTGTGGCAGTGGGGGAGGGGAATTACCTGCTTTTATTTTATAACTATTTCTATAGCTACTTGTGAGTAAATTGCTCGAGGACAAGAATGGAAACAAGAACTTAGGTTGTGACTATGAATATGTAGTGCCAAATCCTGGAAACCTAAATATTCTATAGCATATTTTTAATCTTTTTGTTTTTTAATGATGGTCGTTACATTTATTTACAACCTCAAAACTGCTCCACTTGTTTATTGCTTACACATCCAAAAAACATTTTCAAAAGTTCATTTGACTAGAAAATATGATTTGTTCTTACCTGCTTAAAGATAACATCTTGCTGGAATCAGCAAACAACAAAAAATATTTCTTTTCTTTACTCAGTTATCTAATTTTTTTCCTTCAGGGATCCTAATCACCCTTCAGTACCTTATCATTACTATGAACCTTTTGGACCTGATGAATGTACCATGTACCTCTCCCATGAACGAGGACGCAAGGGTAGCCATCATCGCTTTATCACAGAGAAACGAGTGTTTAAGAACTGGGCACGGACATTCAATATTCATTTTTTTCAACCAGACTGGAAACCAGAATCATCTGCTATAAATCAACCTGAGAATAAACCTGTGTTCTGAGGAATGAGTGTGCCACCTGTGATCCCAGGTACCCATGGTATCAGGCACGGGTCACTGAACTTGTTGATCCACCAGACCTGAAAGGGGAACAGAACTGGTAGGAGAAAACAGCCTCCTTCAGCACCGTGGACATATCCCCAGCTGGCATGACAGCAATGCCCTGATGCTGGTTTGTAAGAACAAATTTCAGAATTGATACATCCTAATGAGTGTTGCTCTTTTGAAAGGGATGACCTTAGGAGTTAAACAGTCATGTCAGTGATGCTGCCATGGCTAAAAAACGCTTTGGATCTCTTTAAGTATTGCCTTCAAAACTGAAATATGAGCAACTCTGTATTAGTTGCATTTCTTTATAGAAATATCACTTCAAAAGACACTTTTCTATCAAGGTGTATTCTAACCTGACCTATAGCCTTTGTCATTTGCTGGACCCTATTTATGTGATTTGTAAAAAGCAGCCTGAAAGTATGGACATGATTTCTGAAGAGCACATCTCCACTGACTTTCATAAAGCAAATGTCTAATATTTATTTATTGAGAGTTTTTTAGTGTACTCTAGGCCAGTATTTTTATAGATTATGGTACGTGATAACTTATTCTTCCTAACTCTTGAATCCTGAATGATGGTTGGAAATGGCCTAGAATTGGGTTGATGAGTTACTGTGTTCACAATGCTCATTGTTGGCATGCAATTGGTATTTGACTTGGAAATGTTGTGTTGCATTTTTTGAGTCCCTAGGCTTTAGGCAAATTGCTCTTTCATAGCAAGAAAAGCTATAACATTTTCTAATGTACAGAAATGTTCCAAAGGAAAAAGATTAAAAACCAAAAACTGTTATTAAAACAAAAAGATACTAACAAGAGAAACTTAAGGATAGTTTTCTTTAGTAATAATTGATATAAGTAACTTCTTTTAAGTCCTAGTTTCCTTTTCTTAAGAATGATGTCACTGTAGCAGAAGACCTCTTTGGTCTTATTCTAAATCTAAAACTCTATGAACCTCTCACTGACCTGTATGAAGACTTTACACTTGGAATTATAGGACTTCAATGGTAGCAGGAAACTTATTCGGGGAGAGGGGCTTATAGTCCTGTACTATTTATCTTCCTATGTGGTTAAAAACATATTTCCTTCTGGGTCCTTAGTGTCTAAAATCTTTCCCCTTCCTCTCTGGAAGCAACACACACACACACACACACACACACACACACACACACACACACACACACACTTTTGAGATGTTCCCCGGCCACAAGTGCAAGAAGCTTCCCTCTCATGAGGAGAAGCGAATGCAAGGAGATTTCCTGTCACACAACTCTTTATCCTATGAACTATTCTGACTCACTCACTGTAAATCTTCTTAGGTTATATTCATTGTCATTCCTTGATTGGAAGGAATATGAAGGACTCATTTTATTCAAAGCCACAATGCATCAATATTATAAATTTCCATTTAAGAAAGTAATATTGTTCAGAAAATAGTCTTTTAAGAATATACTAGTGGTTTTTTTCTATATAGCTGAGGAGGCATTAGTCTCTCTAATGCTAAATTTGAAGGCCCCAGCAAATATTATATGTAGAGAATGACATTATTTCACAAAACACGACCTGGCTTGTTAATAAAGTCTCTCAGTTACCACTTCTTTTCCCTCTTCTTAGTAATAAGGTCCAATTCTCTTTCATTAACTATTGCTGTTAGGTGCCATTGAGTCAAGTCCAACTCATAGTGACACTATGTACAGCAGAACAAAACACTCCCCAACACTGTGCCATGCCCAGCACAATGTCAATGCTTCTCTGCTGTCCATAGGGTTTTCAATTGTTGATTGCTTCAGGATTATATAGGGAGTGGGCTGCCAGGTCCTTCTCCCATTTTTGCAGTGCTGGGAATTAACCCAGAGCCTCAGAGAGCCCAGAGCAGCACTCTACCAACTGAACTAAACCCAACTCCTTCTTTCATTAACTAGTACTATTAATTATATGAAGTCTTATTGTTGAAATACAAACACATTCCAGGTATTCACATAGCAAAGTATTATTGTGGTGTGGCTTAAGCTGTTAGAAGCTAGTAAAAACATTGAAATGGTTGCCCAAAGCATACTGGAATTCATTCTTTAAATTTTCTCATAATTTTTTAAAGGATTATAAATTTTATTGCACCACAACTTCCTATACAGTATGGAGTGTGAACATAATATTTTTATGAAAATATGAAAAGGTGTTTGAATTTTACACAAATGATTTATAAGCCTCCATAATAATTGCTCAGATGAAAAAGTCCCCTTTAACATCTCTAATATTTATGGAAATTTGGGAAAGCATAGTAGCAAGGATGTAACAATATCACCTAATCTATTTATGTCTCACATATCTGCGTATCTTTAGGCTTTAGACTTTCTTAAGAAAAGGAAAACAAAGTCAAGATAATGATGTCTTTTTGTAATTTTTCCCTCTCAAACACTCCAGAATGGAAAGTAATCAAATTCTGAAAGCCCTGGCTTCACTGGGAAATGTTTTAAATCCACATGTAGCTAGAATACATGAGTTCATATTTTTTTCAAAAATATGATATAAATATGTGTAAGAAATTATTACTTGGATAGTGGTTTTATTGCAGCTTTAAAGAAAATGCCTAGATTTCTGATGGATTGTGCTGACGGACCTGGTTGTGGGCAATTGAATTTTTGCCTTGCCACTATCGTTTCAAGACTGTCAGACTTAACACTATTCAACACCATTAAACACAAATTCTGATATAAAAGATAACTACAAAGCCATGTTTACAGACCTCAGTGATTTCAGTGTGTTGGTAGCTAAGTCATACTCGTTATGTTCCATACCTTTTTCCTCTCTCTCTAGCTGTGTCATCAGCTCCCTCCTAGCTTTTAGGACCATAGTAATGCGATGCCACAGCTGGCCGATCCATGGCTTCTGTTATTTCAACATAAGAACATTTGGCAGAGGCCATTACAATAGATAGCCATTATGGGCAAAGATACAGGAATTCACAAACAAAATCAATCACTTCAAATGGCCCATAAAAAGAGGAATCTTACATTTAATATTCTACAGTAAATATTCACCCAAGAAAGCATGCATTAAAGGAACATTAGGAGGTAAATATTCAGTGTGCTGCGTGGGGACTTTGCTGTGTGATTTCCATTACCATTAATGGGTGTTTGGCAACTAAGTCCTCGTGCTTCACTAACCCTGGTCTGCACTCCTGAGGGCTAGACATAAAGTCAGAGCAATTCAGGGATGCCAAGGTCCTAAGATTGCAGAGTTTGATGTTCTCTTCATAAAACAAAATGGAAGCAAAACACAAAGTATGATACCTAAAAGGCAAATGTATGTGACCTCTTGGAATCCTTATGCTGCTGCCCATATGGTTCCAGATGATACCTCTCAACAGATTACCTTTGTATTCCAAATGTCCTCTCCATTACTGAACTATTTGAACTTCACTAGAATGGAGAGACATAATCTCACTTTGAAAAAAACATTGCCTTTGAAAATTAAACTTACAGATTTGATGTTAAATAAATGCTAGGTAAAAGTAGAAATTCAGTTAGGATTCAGACAGTGCTATTTAAATGCATATATACCTATTTAGTACCTGTCCAAATATTTGCCCTTATTAGGAGTGATCTTATTTCAGAAGTCAACCCTGGATTCCATGAGAGTGATGATTCAAATGGTTAAATAGACGTGCTCTGAGAGAAGATTTTTGTTTCTATTCTGTTCTGCATGGTTCCTAGTGACCCAGTCATTTCCTGCATCCCAAGGCTTCTCTCTTGAGCCTCATTCTGTCTCTTTGCCATTAATCTCTCCTGCTTTTCTTCTTCTGACTTCAGTGTGCTCCCAAACAAGCTATCTTTGGGGCTGGTAAGGTCTTCCTTGTAAGTTTTTAAACTCAAGACCAATCTGGGAAATAAACTCATCATGGGTCCTGCCAGAGTAACGACCAACAATAGGTGGAAGAAGCCCATCTGGCTATAGGGCAAGGTACTTCACAGTGCCCTCCTGGTTGGCCCTGGGCCTGGAGGAGGAGGGAAGAGAAGGGAATTTCCAAGACACAGGCTTTCAGTGCTAAAACTAGGGCTGTAGTGGACAAGCCAGAAAGTCACCCTCTCAGAAGCCTCCTCCAAGAGAACTATAATAAACCCAAGGAGTAGTGCAGGAGGAGAGAACCAACTGCCTAGGTTTTATCACATACCAGAAGATACTTTGGAATGGGAAGAGGTGAGAGAATTGTCCATAAGGCTTAAAACTGAACAGAAGTAACCCTCTATTCTGGTTCACTCACCCCACCTACTCAGGGTATTGAAATGCAAATGCAAAAAAGGCTGAAATCCTGTTGTTTCTACTCAGTGCCCTAATATTATATGCTACCTTGGACTGTCCTTTGTCTTTTTATGTATGTGTCCTGTTAGACTAATTAGACTGTAAGCTCCTCAAGGGCAGGGACTGTTTCTCCCTTGTCTTTGTAACCCCATACCTAGTACAGTGCCTTGCACACAATAGGCGCTCAATAAATGTCTGTTGTTGATGTTGACCTCTTTAATGTTGAGCCAATGGATTGGTACTTGGGTAAAAATACATTCTTCTATTTAGAAAGTACAAGAGAGGCAACAGGTTGTAATATAGTTAAATTTAAGTGGGGTTTCAGAGGGTCAGTTCCTAAACCTATAACATACCTAGTCAACAGAACTGATCTAGATTTGGGTAGATTAATATTGTTGAATCTATCAGGTTTGCTAATGCTGGCTGTACTGAACATACAGCAAAGTAAAGTTGGAGATCCAAATTTCTATACATGCCTATTAAATAAAGCTTAATAATTGTGTTGTTCAAGTTTTTTAATATTTTGACTAATTTTAATACTCACAAAAATGGTTGAGGAGTGTTTTTGACTTTTCAAATAGTCAAAAGTATTTTGAACATTCAAATATATTGAATCTGTCACTTTCCCTCTCTAAGTCTACAAATTTTTTACTTTAGCAATTTTGAGGTACATACAAGTTTCTAATTACATTATCTTCCTGGTAAAATTAATTCTTATCATTAACTATTAACCACTTTTTTCTAATAATACTTTTATCTTAACATCTGTATTTTTCTGCCATTAACATAGGTACCTCAGTGTTCTTTTTGTCACTATTTTCTTGAAATATTTCTTTCATTCTTTTATTTTCATTCTTTCTCTTTTTTTTTGTCCTTGTACTTTAGGTATTTCTTATATAAAATACAAAACTGTCTTTTTCTCAAATTTGACAATTGCTGCCATTTATTACAGAGTTCAATTCATTTCCAATTTGGAGAGATTAATACTATATTTAGACTTGTTACTGCCATACTTCGCAATTTCCATTCATCCTACTTTTTCTTTTTCTTTCTTTTCTAGGAGAGAAGAGTTTGTTTTGGCTCACTGTACAGTCTTTGGCTGTGTTGGCTCTGGGCCTATGGGGAGGCAGAGCATCTTGGCAACGGGAGAATGTGGAGGAGGAGGCTATTCACCTCATAGTGGATGGGAAGCAGAGAGAGACAGGAACAGAATGGGCCAGGGAAAGATTTACTCTTCAAAGACATGCCCCCAGTGACCCACTTCCTCCAGCTATGACCTACCTCTCACAGTTTCCACTTCCTTCCAAAATAGTGCCACTCCTTGGGGATCAAGCATTCAACACATGAGGCAATGGAGGATATTTCATATTCAAACCACAACATTCTGCCCTCAGCCCCCAAAGGCTCATGGCCATCTCATAAGGCAAAATGCATTTAGCCCATTTCCAAGAGCCCCCAAAGTTTTAAGTTTCAACATTATTCAAAAGTCTACATCTAAGCCAGGCACAGTGGCATGAGCCTGTAATCCCAGTGACTCAAGAGGCAGAGGCAGGAAGATCAGGAGTCCAAGTCCAGAGGCAGCCTGTGTAACTTAGCAAGACTCTGACTCAAAAATAAAAAAATAAAAAATGGGTTACGTAAGAGCCCAATGTTAGAGCACTTGAAAAGTATGCCCAAGGCCTTGGGTTCAACCCTCTAGTACCATGGGGGAAAAAAGTCTAAGTCCAGAGTCTCTTGGCTATAAGTCCCTGTAAAATCAAAAAGAAAGTTATATACTTCCAAGAGCCAATGTCACCCAGTAAATATTCCATTCTGAAAGGGAAGCATGGTGGCAGAGAAAGGAGGAATGAGACCAAAGCAAGACCCAAACCAAACAGGGCAAACATTATACCCTATAGCTCTATGACTAGCATCTGGGGCACATGGTGTCAAGATATGAGCTCCAACAGGCTTGGAGCCCTGCCCCTATAGCCTTGCTCTTTGCAGTCCCAGATGGGCTTTCTCTTGGGATGGCTCCACTCTTTGCCTGCAGCTTTCCTTGGCAGACATTCCACATTCTTGGTATCTCTAGTATCCTGGGGTCTCCAGGAGCATCTTAGGCTTCAATCTTATAGTTTCACACATAGCCCTCTCAGGGGATCTTAACAGGGAATCTTATTCTGCTACATGTTGCCCAGCTTCCCAAGATTTCCTCTGAGATCTCGGTAGAAGTTCGCATGACTTCCAATTCTTGCATTCTGCATGCCTGCAAAACTAGCACCATGTGGACAATGTCAAAGTGTGCCACCAGCTTGAGTAGTGGCTGGATCCTTGGGCGATGGCAGTAGTAGCCTCTGAGAGCCTGGGAGGTTGAACCTGGGAAAACACACCACCAGTCAGAATCAATCCCAGGGAGAGAGAAGATCACAGATATTTCATTGATGAGAGATTTGCAGAGACAATGCGCCTAATCAGGGCTTTTGTCCTCAGATGTCTTTGGATGATCAATGATTTTTTTTTATGTCATGGACAGAAATGTCAATAGCTGTAGGTTTCAGTGAGGAGGCAGGAGTGCAGCTGAAGGAGAGCAGAGAGCTGTGGACATGGACAAAGCAGAGGAAAACTGCATGAGGTAGAGAAGAGAGCCTAGAAAGAATGCTAGACACACAGCTTATGGTGAAATGATTGTAGACCCTGAATTCCTAGTGGAAGGGTGTGAATGTGTTTATGGTAGCAGTGTATCATGGGCATTCATTAGGCATGGAAGTCACATGAATAAAGCAATACTTTGTAGAAGTCTAGAAATATTAAGAACCCATTCTGCCAAGAATATTTTTTAAAAGAAAGACATCAACATGACATTAAGTATCAGTGTTTCAATTTCTACCAGATTATTTCATGTTCCCAAAATAACTGTAAGTAGCTCTAATATAAAGAGAAACAAATATTGTTTGACCTTTTTTAGTAATAATAAACCTATATCCTTAGTACCAGATGTCTTTCACCATAGATGAGTCATCAGCTTGAGCCAAATATGTGTGTGTGTACAGATTATCCTGTCTTTCCATAATGGGCTTCTTCATTAAGCAGGTGCCAAAACTATTGGGCTGATTCTGGCACAAAAAATAAAGAAATGGCATAATTGAGGGAAGAAAAGGGAGTCTTGGTTCTCCAATTTGATTCAACATCAAAAGCACAATCTTTGCCGAATAAGAGCGGGGTAGTTGCTGTATACTCCAATGGAGCAAAAGACCTATAAGCAAGTACATCTTGCAAGCTCACTCTCTCTCCTTCCCAGTTGTGTGATCTCAATGATTTCAGTAAAACTAGGACTCTGCCTATCATTTCTATTGTTTGACATTGTAGTAAGAATTTAACAAGAATATACAAAAGGCTCACATAAACTATAAATTCATATATTGATTTCCACCAGTCCCAGCATGGACAGAGACTGAGCCAATTACTCAGATCCAGGATGTCTGAGAATCCCCTAAAACAAATGCCTATGGCACTCCCCATGCTATGGCACTCTCTGTGTTCAAACATCTGACTGGCAGATAACCACTTTCCCAGGACTTTCAGCTCCTTCCCTTATCTTTTAAGAATTGATTCCAAGTATTGCCTCTAGTGGCTCATTTCCTGTTCTTCCCATGTGGGACCTCTCCTCCCCTGCCTTCCGTACACAGGTCTCTTGCCACACTTGTTGAATGTCTCACTTCCCACACTGGACCAGAGCCTCCTTGGGTTGAGGTTTAGCTGAGATATGTCTCCATGTCTCCAACACTGATCACAGTCCTTGTATCCAAGTGTTTGGAACAAGGAAGGATAGAGGGAAAGAAAAATTATTTTATCCTGAAAGTTTTCTGTCCTCCCACAAATAATCTATACTTATCATAAATATGCATGTATGGACAATATAGTTGGAATCAAGGTCCAAGGAAATATGGAGGACAGGAATTCTGACCAGAAGGTTCAGGGAGGCCTTTGGAGCCTGGGTGGAGTTTGAAATGTTTACCTGTCATCTCATTTACTGCAAAGTAATTTAACCATTTGATGGACACATCTGGAATTCAGACTCCTGTCATGAGTCATCTAACCACAAGCTTATTTGTTTTGCCAACAGGTGGCTTCTTCATTTTGAAAAGTAAAGCTTTCAGGAATTATTAAACCTTTGTTTGAAGCCAATTAAATATTAAAGGCTCCCTCCCTCCTTTGCCTAAGTCAACAGAGTAGATCACTTCCCAGGGTTACGAGAGAAGCACTGAGCTCCTGAGTCAGTTTCTCTCCTCTGCCCATCAGCACTGCTACTCTGGCTCTTCTTTATCTCTTGCTGGCTTCCTGTGATCTTCCAGGATTACTCTTCTCTCATGCTTTCTATCCGAGAGGCAGAATCAGTCTCCCAAAGCACCCACTTTACATCAATCACTTCTCTGAGTTCTGACCAGCTGCTAGGCTTAGTTCTCATTCCATGGCCTGGAATTCAGAGCCCCTAGTTGGCCTCATTGAGCTGGGATTTAGCTCAGTAGGTAGAGTGCTGCTCTGCAGTTTCTGAGGTCCTAAGTTCGATTCCCAGCACCAAAAAAATGGAAGAAGATGTGGCAATCCACTCCTAAGGCAATCCTGAAACAATCAGCCATTGAAAACCCTGTAAGGGTCGCTATGACTCAGACATGACTCCACCGCACCTAACAACAACAACAGTAGGCCTCATCAACTCTAGTCTCAGCCCCCACAGCTCCTGAGTGTGTATCCCAAAGCTCCAGCTCCACCACAAGGTACAATGTGGCTCCAGGCCTCACTCCTGCTGTGCCTCCCTCCTAGGGAGCGGCCCTCTCCCACATCCCTCCCTGTTGGCGAGCCCTCCCACCATGCTCTCCACTGCCTCCTCACAGTCTTCGGGCTCTACAGAGTAACACTTGCTGTGGGCAGCCCAGCCTGCATTTTCCTACCCTCCAGCACACAGTTTCCCACATTTTCCTTTGGAAAATAGATCACTCTGCTCTTAACTAAGCAGTTTGTGGGGCATTTGCTCTCTACACAGTGACAAGAGCAGGTCCCAAATGGCTTAACCTAACAATGGCATTGTCCTGTCTCCTCAGACACAGAAAGTGGTTCAGAGATAGGAACAGTACCATAGGCAGGGACACAAACTCTTCCCTCCTAGCTCACAATGCTATAGGGCGGTTGTGTCCAACCCACAGCCCATAGGCCACATGCAACTCAGTACAGCTAGTAATGTGGCCCTGCAGAATCTTGTAATTTTGTGTGTTTTTAGTGTTTATTTTCTTCATGACTCCATGTGTAGTTTGAATTTTGTAGTTACAAAGTGACACTGTACAGGTTTACTGAACAACATCTAATGTTTCTTTCCAATATACTAGGATGCTGCCACATTATCAATTTCTAACCTTTATATAAGTGGAAATATGTCACACTCAGTAACATGAGGCAGGGTAGTACCATTGTCTACTACCTGGTTAGTTGAGCATAATCAGGTTGAATTTGAAGTGATTTGAAACAGTTCCAAGCCACTTAAGGGTGCATCGGAGATTACGTGAGTTTTTGGCAACTTAGCAAGTAAAACACAGCAATCACCAATAATATTTTTGAAAATCTAATTCAACCAAGGTCTAGGTGCCATGAGCACCACAAAACTTACTTGAGAACTTACTAACAGTTGTGACCTCTTTCATCAAATGAGGCATTGATAGATTAGTTTTACAAAAACAAGGTAAAAATTCCCACTAGTTTTATATTCTTCAGCTTTCTCTACACTTTATAATAAAAATATTAAAAATAAAAGAAGTCTTATGTATATACACTAACTATATTATATAATTTATGCACAGCCCAAGACAAATCCTCTTTACTCAATATGGCCTAGGGAAACCAAAATGTTGGATTCCCTGCTTCGGGATTTAGGAGTGGTATAACCGTGGTTGATATCAAAAGGGGAGACACTTTGAGAATGGAATAATCTCAGGAGAAGCAGGGCTGAGAGATGGATCTTAGAACATTGTTGAGTCCTGGATCAAGCCAAGTCTGAAGACAAATCTCTCTTAAACATTCAGTTATGTCAATAAATTTTACTTTATACTTAACCTTATTTGTGTTGAATTTTCTGATAGCTTGAAAAAATTCTGTCCAATAGATACTCTCAATTCAATGACATATTCTAGAAACTCTCCTGAAACTCTTCACTTGGATCCCAACTCCCCACCCCCTATTGTAAGCACCTTAGAGATAAAGACTGTGTCATTTACATGGAATGCATTTTTATTTCACAAATGGAGGAGGAACAAGGGCATAACATATACATGAGATCAGCAGTGCAATTGTTGTTGTTGTTAGTTGCCCTCCAGTCAGATCTGATTTATACTGACCCTAGGTATAACAATGAAACCCTACCAGGCACTATGTCATGTCCGGCACTATGTCAGTGCTCCTCTGATATTCATAGGGTTTTCAGTGGCTGATTGTTTTGGGAATGGGTTGTCAGGTCCTTCTCCCAAGCCTATAGCATCTGGTGTTCCCAGGCAGTCTCCCATCCAAGTACTAACCAGGTCCAACCCTGCTTAGTTTCTGAGATCAGACAAGATCAGAAGGCAGAGCGGTATAGCTAGAGGCAAAATCAGCAATAGGGAGCAGTAAGATACATTTTTAGTACAGAGACATTTGTGATAATTCTGCCACCCTGCAGAGTACTTCCCTCAGCTATGGTTCTCCATGCTCACATGCGTTGGCTTGGTAGGAAGATTTGAGGTGCAAATACAGCCAAATATTGCTAAGAAATCACAATCAGAACTATGATACAATATAATAGAAAATTAAAAGAGGGTACTGTATGAAGAAAAGAGTTAGCAAACACTTGTTTTTGCAAAATTTTCTTCAAATTTTTCAGATACATACCCATATATGGATTGAGATATAATGTAAGATGTTTTTCTTATGGATAGAACCAAAATATTTTTGAACACCATTGATCTACTGCCCATCTGAGATAATTCTATAATATAGGACACAGAAGAATAGAAAATAAGTAAACATGACATTAAAGAAGGTCTTATTTTATAAGATGTCTTTTCAGTCATATAGATATGTACATATAGATGTACTAAGAAAAAAATGAGATGTGTTTCTTCCTGTGTGTGGTAGTCAGAAAGTTTGAAAACTACCAACTTGCTTTCTACCTGGGGCCAGAAATATTACAAATCAATATGATTGTCTGAACTGCAGCCAACAGGCTGAGAGGAAGGAAGGGGAGTCCATAATAAACACAGCACCAGGAGCCATGGATGCAGGCAGTATAGTTGGGCTTCCAGGCAGGTGGTGACGTGCTTGTCCACAGGACTGCTTAGAGAGCTGAGGCAGGCGACAGGGCTGTCCAGGACAGGGCATGTGTCATTCCAGCCTGTTTCTAGCTCTTTGAGGTGTTGACCTGAAAGCTACACAGACACAAGAGACAGGAGCGTTTGGAGAAAGAGGAGCTGGAAGAAGGTAAACATTTTTAACTGCTTGCTACATTTGGCTTTGGCCAAAGGAACCCTGAAGGGTTCTTTGCAAAGAACCTGACCTTCGGAATCAAAGGTACAGAGACAATGTACTAGAATTTGTAGTCTCTCCTATCTGGAGAATTATAATAAAAACCGGGTGTCTTTAAAAAGCCCGTGATTTACTTTTTAAAAAGTGTTTGTGATTCTAGTGCTTTACATTGTTCTTCTCTTGTCTTCTATATTTATTTTTGGTTTGTTTTGTTCTCTAGTACATAGCACTTAGAGAATGTTAAATTCCTTTGACTAGTTTAAGCTTATTTTTAACCATCCTTTAAAATGTTACCGTGACTTTGCTTACTCTTTATATTTCATTTCATTTTTCCCTCTATTGTTTTTCACTTTAAAAGATTTTGTTTCCTTTTTCATTTTAGCTTTATCCATAACTCCATCCTTGAAATTCTAAGCTTCTGATTGTAACATCTAAATTTTTTATTTCTTTGTCTCGTTCTTCTCTAGCTATGTACTTTAATTTCTGAGCTTCTATTTTTGCTTTTCAACCTGATGAAAGTGTTACTTTTATTGTTTTCAATGGTTTTCTCTTATTTCATCCTCATTTTTCTCCCTCACTTTTCGTCTAAAAATTTTTTTTTTTTTTAAGTTTAATTATTCTGTTCCTGTGTAGTGGGTATTTATCAGGCTGACAAGCAATGGGAATACAGAGCTCAAGCTCTTGACCTCTACCCTACTCAGCAACCTTAATCTGTAAACACTTTTGTAGCTAACTGAACTAGAGTATTTCCTACACCAATCTGCCCTTAACATTTTTTTCTTCTCTTTTGATCCATCTTCCTTCTTGGCAGAGATGCAGGAGGATTTTCCAGTTGCCCAACTCTTTCTATTTCCTTATATGCAGAGAGAGAAAAAGGTTGCACAGCTTACAGCCAGAAGGATCCAGGGTTTTGAAAGCACAGACAATGGGCCTCTTGCTGGATGGCTTCCACATATGCAATCCATCTGACCCTTGATCACTTTGGCCAGCTCCAGCCACCACTGTCTGAAGCATGATGCTTTCATTTTGGGAATTTGGAGGAGGTCCTGGGGCTCCAAACCTGTGTTCATCTTTTTCAGGGGGAGCAGGACTTTTCCTTAAACCTGGAGACATACTCTGAACAATTTAAATGACCATGGCCAAGAATTTCACCACTCAATGCCATCTGATTTCCGTTAGGATGTGTATCAGTCAAGGTCCAATCAGGAAAAAAAAATCACACAGTAACCTGAACAAGGAATTCTTAGAGTAAGGGGGAAAATTGCTGGTGAGAGATAAGGAGAACTCAAAATCACAGAGGAAAGGCAAAGATTAGGAGTAGCCCTGACCCCTATGACTGGGATGGGGCATCCAGGGAAGAGGCCGCCCCACCAGAGCTGAGATCCAGGCATGACTAGAGAGGACATGGCTTGGCTCAATGGATGGCAGACACGTTCACAGAGGAGTCCTGTCAGTGGAACTTGCTGGAAAGCTCCCCCTGGAGTGCTAGGGAAAGTTATCCTCTGGGGGAGCTTATGTCTCAGAATTCAGCGAAAAGGTTGGGAAAGTTGGTCAAGAAGATGTGCTGGGGGGAGGTGTTCACGGAGATGTGCCCACCTGCCACCCTTCACTGAAGCTGGGGGAACAGGCAGAGGGGAGGTTGCCTCAGGCAGCCATTCATGGGGAAGTGCTTTGCTGGTGGCCTCCACTATGGTGCTGCTCCCAGGAGGTGTCCTGTGCTGCCAGCCAGGACACTGCAGAAAACACACACTCATCCGTGCACACCTGTGCAGGCACACACGCTGCAGGCAGATGCAAGGAGAGCTGCTCCTTCCTCCTGCAGAGTTCCTCCATCACTTGGCATTGACAGAGCTTTTCATTCTCTTAATGCGTGCATGGGAGAAATCTCTAAAGGGTTCAGCTCCATTGTCATGGAACAATCATGCGTGGATCTGGAGCTGAAAGACAATGAATTGATAACTGGAACAATATACCCTTTGGCTGTTCGGCTTCCATAGGCACACATCTTCACACATTTGAGCTCAGTACAAAGAAAGAACTCTGTTTCCATCTTACAAGACCACTATTCTTTTTACACGTGAAGAAATTCTTGCCTTTCACTAAAATAAAGGGAAGCACAGTCCAAACCATCACTGTATCCATCGCTGGCTATATTAACTACCCCTTGAATTCCATCAGAGTTCCACTGAATATTTTCATACCTTAAGTCTATATTGCAGGGTTAAGTACCACTCATTTGTGTAAAGATAAATATGTAAAAAAGAAAGAGAAAAAATCGCATACACACGTAAACCTCTAATAGGAAAAGTCAAAATGCTCAAAACTGCTCTCATTTCAGTATTTCTGGCTTCAAGATCATAATGTATAGTTCTGCCTTATATTTCCCTTGCCCTCAGCCCAAACTTCAGTTCAGTTGGTCAATTCTTTATTTGGTAGAGAGATCTAAACTTGCATTCAGAAGAGTGAGTCCTCAATTGTCCTGCCCCTCCCTTTTCTTTCCATTATAGCTTTTTATTAACCTTTACTATTAGTCATGGAAGAGCCAAGGGGTGCTCTGGAGAATCCCCTGGATTCCACATAATCCTCTTTGGCCCCAGTGTGTAACAACAACTCAATTTCTCTTTCGCAGTTTCCAATCACTCCAGCCAGTAGAGCAACTCCTTATTTTGGACCTGTAGGTTTCGCAATAAAAACAGCCTCAAATGACCATGTGGCAATCTTCACTTCAAGTCCAGTGAATCAATGCTGTGGCCTGTGATGAAGGCATTTTCTCCTGGAGGGCTGACTTTTAAATTAGCAAAGTTCAAAGTTGCCAGGTACAAGTGAATGTTCTGTAGATAGATTATTCCATAAAGTAGTGCAAAAATCCACTCTCACTTCTACTCCTTGTTCCCAGATCTGTGCATTTTGGCTGTTGGGGGTGGGGAGGAATATCACATAACATCGAACCCATATTAAATCCTGTAAGATAGAACTTTCTCCTTTCAGAGTGTTGTGTCCCAACTAAAGGCATAACTGAGTCTTCAGTAAGCCATCCCATCTTCAATTAGGCCAGACACTTCTGGGTTTACAGGGTACATGATAAGTCCAGTAAATAACATAGTCATAAGTTTGTGGCTGCATGATAAGTTCTGTGAACTGAGTTCCTGGAAGACTCAGCACTAAGTAGAATGTTACAATGGTGAACATGTCACCTGAGCTGACAGGTTCAGCTACCCCACTGCTTTTTTCCCAATAATCAAAGAAGCAGAGACTGGTGGAGAAGACAGTTTTAATTCAAGTCTGGGCCTGAGGAAAAGGTGCAGATGTTCAATTTCTCAAAGATTCCCCCATTTTCCAAAGGGAAAGGGGGTCTTGGGCTTTTAGAGTATGAGAAGTGGAAAATCTCCCTTCCTTCCAGCAATTTCCCATTTCTTCCCACTTTCAGCAGAGTTCTTTGTCCTCAGGTCCATTCCATTGATGGTAGGTGGTGGCAGGAATCTTTTCTTGAGAAGGAAAGTCCAAGTTCAGACTCCCGTGGTGCCTGTCAAGCCTAATAAATTTTGTAAGTGGAAAACATGATAATCAGAAGGAGAAGCACAATGTCTCTCTTTCGGATTTAGAAAAGGATAAATTGTTAGAGAAAGGAAGGCAGAGGTAACAGGACTGCTTATACTGCATATCAACAGTCAATCAAAATCAGAAGGTGGAGGCAGGAGGATCACAAGAAGTTCAAGGTGGAGGCAGGAGGATCACAAGAAGTTTGAGGCTAGAGGAAGCCTGCATAACTTAGTGAGACCCTGACTCAAAATAAAAAATAAAAATGAGTTGCAGGTGTAACCCAGTGGTAGAGCAAATGCAAAGTATGTGTGAGGCCCTTGGTTCAACTCACAAGGCCCATAAAAAAAAAAGTTAATCAGAGGGGAAGCAAGGCCATTTCCTTCCAGTAAAGTACAATTTGGATGACTTCCTTCCTTCTTTTGTAAAAGCATACATATGTTTTTTACTCTGTTACCCTGTTACAACCAAGGTTTCTGTGAATCCACAATGCCAATAGATGGATGTTTTAAAGCAGGGAATGCAACTGGTGAGGATGAATGTCTGCCCATTCAATGAGGGAACAACCAGTTGGCTGACTGGCTACTCCAAGAACTGAAGCAGCAAATAGCTGGTGGCTGAGTTTCGGTGTAAGTCTCTGCAGTTGGCAGATTAGGTACCAAGCAGTACCGGATCAATGTGGGCAAGGAGAAGTCCAGGTTATTGAGTCCATATATATTCTCCATCCCTACCACCATAACTACTTTTCTTCATGAGTCCATTGAGTAAGCACTGACACGGCTGGAATCTAACTGACACCTGTAGATGACATAATTTTGTCCACCTGATAGGAAGCCTCACTGCAGTGAATGCTCTATGGTGGGTATTACCTGGGACTCATGTCTCACAATCTGTGCTCACTCAGGGAGGAGTTGGAATAGAAAAAAGAAAATAGAGAAGGAAGAGGTGGATACTGAGAGAAAAGATGTCAAGTTCAACATTGGGTAGGTTGAGCTTGAGATACCTGGGGGGCTTTCAAGGACAGATGGGGGTGATCTGCCATTCAGGAGATACCTGGACCTGGAAACATAGCTGCTGTAATAGTGGAAAACAGATATGGGTGAAAATATCCAAGGATGGTGCAGTTTGAAGAGTTTGGGAAAACTCTGCAGCGCATCCACAGGGGGCTACCTACAAGCAGCAATTGGAACAGACTGCAAAGGAGCCACTGAGTGCAGAGCCTAGGAAGAGTGTAGGATCAGAAAGGCAGGGGTGGAGCCATGTCTAAAAGTAGGATTTATTGCGGAGAGATTGTAAGGATTTAGGAAGAGAAGTTTCCTTTGAATTTGGCAATCGTGAGGGCACTGATACTAAGACCAGAGTTTCTTCTCAGGTGCAGGGCCCCTGGGTCCATGGATCCAGGAATTAACACACAGATAGCCAAGGCAAATGAAAGAAAGGTAGGTTTTTATTGAGAGAATGGACAAAGCCTCCATGTGAACGGAGGGGGTTTTAAAGGGGTAGCTGAGGTGGGGCTGTTTTCTGTGGGGTTTTATGGTCCCTTTCTTTGAGTTGGACTTTTTGAGCTAGCTTCAGCAGACTGGTTCTCAGGTAGGGGGCACCTGCATGTTGGCTCATGAGAGTTAAAGGCCAGTTTTTCCTATTGTTTCTACCTGTAGACTGATTAGCTGACAGCTGGCCAGGTCACACGATGTGTTTCTTGTAGAAGAATGGGACTTGATCTGGTGACTGTTGACCAACTCATAACCTGTTTCCTTTGAAAAATGGGACTTCAGACAATGAAACACATGTGGCCTTACTGACACTTGTTGTTGTTGTTGTTGTTAGGTGCCATCAAGTCGGTATCTGACTCATAGCAACCCTCATAGGGTTTTCAATGGCTGTCTCGGGATTGCCTTGGGAGTGGATTGCCAGGCCCTTCTCCCATTTTTGTGGTGCTGGGAATTGAACTCGGGACCTCAGAGACTGAAGTGCAGCACTCTACCAACTGAGCTAAACCCCAGGCCCTACTGACACTTAGGGGACCTAATAGGTTGCTTGGTAACTGCCTTGCCTCAGTGGTTCCAGGTTTCCAGGCCCCATTTCCCGGGACCTTCCTGAAACTTGCCATCTCTGATCAATACCAGTGAAGAGATCAAAGAGAGGAGGGAGCAGAATCCAGATGACAAAGTGTTCCCGATGACAGCAACATAGGAACACCAAGTCAGTGAATGGAGCCCACTCAGTCAAATAGCTTTAAAATCAAGTAAGCAAGAGCTCTGGAAAGCATTTAGAAGAGAACATATGATGTTGAGAAGAATGTTTACCATGAGGAAGACTTGAACATCTTGCCACGTGTAAGAGAAAGCATCCTATGCAAAAAGAAACAGAAGGAAGAAATATGAGATGATGTCATCAGTAAGCAAGATTTCAAAAGAAGGGATGGGACTAATAACTCAAAGTAGAGAGGTATCTACCTTAATCTCTGACTCTAAAAAAGTAGGGGTAAAGAGTAAAAGAGAAAAAATAGAGGTAAACTTGTAGGAGGTAAATCAAGAAGTCGGACTGATAACATTGTCTCAATTTAATTTTCAGATTACAAACGAAAGAAAGCCTTATGATAACAGAAAGAAGTAAGTTGATAGAAAAGGAAGACTGAAGAAAATGTACAATTTTGAAATAACAGTAGTGAAAATGGAGTGGGAAAGGAATAGAGAAATCTAATCTGATTCTTTTAAAATTGGACTCAGTCAAATGTTACTTCTTCCTTGGAGTGTTTTCTGCCCCTTCAACTGACAGTAACTAAAACATCAATAACATATCTATGGAGCGACCAAAATAAAAATTTCTCTGTAAAGTTCCTATTATTTTGCTCTGAAATGGTACTTGTCATTTTCTACGTGGTAGTTTTCTCATGAATGTCTTCCTGGAATCAATTTGTAATTCTTCAAGAAGGAATTATATTTTTATATCCCTCGTAAGCCTCTACTACATCATTCCCGAAACTTCTAGACACCAGAGACTAGTTTCATTGAAGACAATTTTTCCACGGAGCAGAGGCAGAGCTTAGGTGGTAGCACAAGCGATGGAGAGCAGCTGTAAATACAGATGAAGTTCACTGGCTCTCCCACTGCTTACCTCCTGCTGTCTGGCCAGTTTCTAACAGTTGTACCTGGTCTGCAGCTTGGGGGATGGGGACCCCTGCTCTAATACAGTGAGTAACACATTAACAGTGTTTCAACAACTATTGTTGTACAACCACCACCTCAAAACATCATTTTCTAATTTTTAAAAACAATTTTCTAGTTCTTATATGTATACATATACATGAATGTATGTATGTATACATGTATGTTATATATTTATGCAGTACTGCTGGGTTGAAACCAGAGCTTTGCATATACTCAGCAAGTGCTCTACCACTGGGTTGTACCTCCAGCCCCTTTAGTATTTTTTATTTTGAGACAGTCTCACTAAATTGCACAGGTTGCCTCTGTCCTTGAACCTATGATCCTCCTGCTTCTGCCTCCTGAGTCACTGGAATTACAGGTGTGAGCTTGGCTGTTTTTATTTTTTGTATTTGATTCTTTCATATATATTTGAGAGGCATGGCTCTAACTTTAGATCACCCTTTCTTTTTTATTATCATACATTAATTGTAAAATAATGGGTGTCTTTAGGACATCTTCATATGGTTAAAATGTACTTTGATCATATTTAGCTCTCCATTACTCTCTCTCGCCCTCTCTCAAACTTTTTTCTGATTATCATTCTTTTATGGTTCCAGGGATCAACTAGGTGGGTCTCACGTGGGAGTCTCTCCCTCACAGCTCTGGAGCTTGATGTTGGCACTTGGCCGGGCCCTTGGCTGGGGCTGTTGCCTACAATGCACAGATGTGGCTTTTCCATATGGCTTGGGGTACCTCAGAAGATGGCACCAGTGTCCTAAAAAAGAGCAAGCAGATGCTATATCACCTTTTATGGCCCAGCTTCTGAAATCATTCAATATTAGTTTGTCACATTCTATTTATTAGACTTAAGTCACTAACGACAGACTATCTTCAAGGAGAGGGAAGTTTAAATTCTACCTTTTGACGAAGTGTCAAAGAATTTGCAGATATCACACACAGTAAATGCTAATTTGATACTTGTTTTAAGCATTTATTACATTTTTCAAAGAGTAAAGGAAAACATAATCAGTGACGCAGTCTTTTTTGTTTTTGGTGGGAGCTGAACCCAAGAGCCTGGCACTTTGTAAGTACTCTAGTACTGGGCTGCACCTACAACCCTTTTTAAATTTTTTATCTTGAGACAGGGTCTCACTAAGTTACACAGGTTGCCTCTGGCCTCAAACCTGTGAGCCTCCTGCCTTGGCCTCTGGAGTCACTAGGATTATAGGCATGAATCACAGCACCTGGCCTAGTGGTACAGAGTCTTGAACAGTCTGAGTAGAATTTAGTAACAATGGTAAAGAGTTGATTAACCTATAAAATGCGCTACCTATGGCTGTTTTACAAGTTGGCGATTGGTTACCTTTTATAATTTATTAGAAGTAAAAATTGAGCTATTTAGGAAGAGTAGTAGATCAGTGCTACTTTCAAGTGCATGTGAATTACCTGGGGATCTTGCTAAAGTAGATTGTTTCCTCAATGTGTCCGAGGAAAGGCCTGACATTCTGCATTTCTAGAGAGTTCTAAGTGATGTTATAGCCTCTGTGATCCACCGGGGCACCCAGTGAATAGTGAGTTAGTAGAAAACGGTAAATGTGACTGCCTGGCTCCTGTGATCCCTTCCTTCTTTGGAAGGAGCCCTAACTAGTATCCCACTGAGGTTCTTACGTGCTTATAGGACCTTGGTCCTCTGGCCAGATGAACTCCTCATGAGCACAAAGTTACTCAGTTCTTCCATAAAATTTTTAGAACTGGAAGTAAAGGAATGGGATATGAAGCTCTGCATTTACCAGCCATGTGAGAAAGCCATTTCTCAGGAAGGATAAAGGAAGAAATGCAGGGAGAAGAGAATCCAGGGGACATTCCAGTCCCTGATGAGGCTCAGATCACACTCCTTTACCACCAACATTATGAGATATAATAAAATCCCTCTAGCAAATTTCCCTCTTGGCCTAAATTTATACCAGTTGCATTTTTATCATTTGAAACCAAAAATGTTCTAACATGGGATGTATGAGTATATGGGAGGGGGATGTCTTTTGAAGCAGGCGAGTATTATCGAGATTACTGGCACCTGAGAGTAAAGATAGAGTGTCCACTAAATCATGCCACAGGTGTGCTTCTAACAGATTGCATAGGCTACAGAGAGAGACGACGACTGAGAAAAGTTCAACTTACCTAAAATGGAGATGGGGGAAAAAAAAGAAGAGAGGCAAGAAAACATATGGATTGGAATTGTTGGACAGTGTTAAAAGAGTGTGGGAAGAAACTTCAAAACCTTGTGTGCTGAAAACAGAGGGGAATAGGGCAGTCTAGGAGTAGCAAAGCTAATGCTCTTTTGAAGATCCACTAGCTCTTGGGTAGAGCAAAGGTTACCAACAAGATAGGAAGAATCCTGCATAGCAAAGAACACACTGACCTTTTCCTATGTGCCAGAGAGGCACTGTGTGAGGTGCTTCACAGCTGTGACCTTATTCAATGAAATCTAAGAGTGTTCTCCATTGCTCATGGTGTCTCTAAAACTCCAGCACAGTCAGAGCTGGCACTTACAGAGGGAAAACTGAACACAGATTGATCTTGCCTGGCTGAGGCTGTGACTGGGTATCCAGCAGGCAAATCTGAAGGTCCTCTTGAGTCCTTGAGGGGTAAGGAGCGCACTGCAGCCAGAATGAAGCACCACCTTTCCATATTTGGAATAAATGAGTTTTTAACAACCAGTTTCTTGGGTACACTTCCATCTGTATCAATCCCATTATTCTATGATCCATGAAGTTAAATTAAGCCAAATATTTTACAGCACATTTCCAAAACAGTAAAATTTTTGTACCACAACTAGGGGGAAAAACCCTGGTTCTCACCAAGGGGCACTGGCTAAGAACCCAATAACTGTCCTATTTAAGCAAGTACATGTGTAGGTAGGGTAGACAGCAACAAACACCCTTGGGTTTGCAATGTAACAATGAAGTAATGAGGCTGATGCCACAAAGCAAAAATGGATACTGATCTCATTATTTTATAGCCATACCTTGTGGTATGTTTATAAAATACTTCCTTCACAAGTTAGAAGCATATCTACTACAGATGGGCTTAATTTTGGTAAAAACTCACTAAAAAAGTTCTCCTTTAATGCAACATTTATTGTAAAGATTCTAGAAACACAAGTCAAAATTTCAAATGATGATTCCCTCAGTAACTGTAACTCTGCTATACAACATACATAATGGAAGAAATGTTAGCAACATATACCATAGTAGAAAATACTCAGTAAGCAGAAACAAGCTGAGTTATGCTTGTTGTGGGAGTCATCACTTTCAACTAGCTGAAAATAGATAAAAATTGAAACCATAAATGCATGCCTTATTTTTATATTTAATTCTAATTTTTTGATCCAATTTAACTAGCTTTGCATCCAAACTACATTTTCCTTTCATAAACTGCAAACAAATGTCTTTTGTAATTTAAAAATCCACATCCTTTGGTGGCTTTTTCCCACACAGGCTGCCTTTGCAGGATGGTATCATTATACTCTCACCTCCCTGAAATGTCAGGATATGTCTGCTGGGATCTATTTATCTACATTCTTTTTCTCCCGGAAGGACACTGTGGGGGAGGAGAAAAAGAATATCAACCAGGACAAGAATCACATTGAGGAGCTGAAAAAGGTAAGTAAGTGCAACAGAGGTGGGGCACTGTCACCATTAACTCTACCCTTGGTATCTTCCTATGCAGAAATAAGAACAATACCACCATATATTTATAATTTCCAAAAATGTTTAGTCATTACATTATCTCATCTGGTCCTCACCACAACATTATAAGAAAGGCAAAAAGAAAACCACCTTTCCATTGTTCAGCACTTTGTGACTCATGTAGAATATATTTAGGAATGTGCTTTTATCTTACCACTTAAAGTCTGGGCCGTTTAATTGCACTTATAATATTTCCTAAATATACTCACTCACACATGCAGAGGATTTACTTATTGAAGGAAGAATATACTTGATGTAAAAAGATTACGATTATGAGCAAACTTTTAATGTATTTTAAGCTTTTTGCTTCAACTATCTTCTGAAAATTCAATAGAGAAAGAGAAAAAATAATTGTCCTTTGAAACTCTGCCTAGGCAAAATTAATCCTGCATATTATAGCCAGCATTACTTTTCCCAGTTTGGTTTTAACTAAGAAGGACACCTTCTACAACCTTTGATGAGGGATCTTTTTACTTTCCAGCAGCCTTTACCATCAGAGCATGTTTCATTATATTCAAACTAAATTACTTTGGCTCACAAGCAATCATTATTCCTTTACTCCTTTAACTAGCTCCACCCTACCACAGTGTTTATGACTACGTTGTAAGTGTCTGGAGAGGGATATGGTCAAACTTTTTGTCTCTTAGCACTACTATGCACAGTGCTAAGAGTGCTATGTCTCTTAGCACAACCTATGCAGATTTTCCCATCTTTCTCTGTTCAAAAAGGTGCTTCTCTGTATAATCAGATAAAATTTCCCTTCTTTGTTTATGTAGTGCATTAATAAAAGATCGGGTTGGGGTTTAGCTCAGTTGGTAGAGTGCTGCTCCATACTTTCTTAGGACCCAAGTTGGATCCCTGGCACTGCTAAAATGGGAGAAGGACATGGTAGTCCACTCCCAAAGAAATCCCAAAACAATTAGCCATGGGAAACTCCATGAGGGTTGCAATGAGTTGGGCTAACTCAAGGGCACCTAATCATAACAACAACAACAACAACAACAACAACAACAACAACAACAGATCAACTAAGATAATGACTCAGCTGGCAAAAACCTCAATATCATCTGCCCTAATGGAGATGGGGGTAATCCAGTGAATTCCTGTGAAAGTACGACAATTTTGTATGTAACTAAATGGCAATACTCTAAGTGCTAAAAGGTAAACAGATCCTAAGTAGTATTAATGTTGTACAGCTTTATTGTGGAAGAATCTTCTTAATTTTACCTACAATTATAAAACATATCTTTGCAATCAAAACATATGAATACACAAATTCTTAGATAAAACAGATAAATCACATAAAAGTATCCCCTAGGATATGAATACTGAACTTGCAGGTGTCAGGGCTATATACTTTCACCATATCTCCTCAATTTATATGCTGAGCAAATAACCCAAGAAGCTGGACTTTATGAGGAAGAACACGGCATCAGGATTGGAGGAAGACTCATTAATAACCTACATTATGCAGATGACACAACTCTGCTTGCTGAAAGGGAAGAGGATTTAAAACATTTACTGATGAAGATCAAAGATCATAGCCTTCAATATGGGTTTCAACTAAACATCAACAAAACAAAAATCCTTACAACTGGGTCAGTACGCAACTTCACAATAAATGGAGAAAAGATTGAGGTTGTCCAAGATTTTACTTTGCTTGGCTCTATAATCAACACCTGTGGAAGCAGCAGTCAAGAAATCAAAAGACACACTGCCCTGGGAAAAGCCATGGCAAAAGACCTCTTTAGAATATTGAAAAGCAAAGATGTCACATTGAAGATGAAGGTATGCCTGACTCATGCCATGGTATTTTCAGTGGCACCATATGGTTGTGAAAGCTGGACATTGAACAAAGGAGACAGGAAAAGAATTGATGCTTTTGAATTATGGTTTGGGAGACATCTATTGAATATACCATGGACTGCCAAAAGAACCAATAGATCTCTCCTAGAAGTACAACCAGAGTGCTCCTTGGAAGCAAGGATGGCCAGACTGCATGTTACATGACTAATCCCTGGAGAAAGACATTATGTTTGGGAGAGTGGCAGGTCTACAAAAAAAGAAAAACCCTCCTCCAGATGGATTGACACAGTGTCTGCAATAATGGACTTAAACATAAATAAGATTGTGTGCCTGGCACAGAATCGGGGAGTGTTTCGATCTGCTGTACATAGGGTCGCTGTGAGTCGGACTCGACTCAATGGCACCTAACAACAACAACTGCATATGCAAAAGAAAAAACAATATCTGGAATTGATCACAAAGCATAATCTCAATACTATTTCTCATCATGAGAAAGATGTGAGGATATCTGGTAGACTGAAAAATCATGTTGGGGGCATGAGTTCTTGCATCCCATCAAAGACCAGGAGCAGAGCTTAATGCCTGATATTATGTATCAGTCAGACATGAAGTGTGTATTTAAGTGGCCTTAAGTGTGTATTTTCCATGTAAGTGACCCACATTATGGGACTCTTCTCAGGGAAAGTTAGATCCAGCCAATGGGCAAGATCTATCTTAAGCAGAATGAAACAGTCTTTGTTGGCTGTCTCTTTCAAGGTGGAAACTGAAGAGGAGGTGATTAATTCTAGATGATCAGAGAATGCCTAGAAATGAAAAGTAACTGGTTACATTTCTTTTAGGCACTAAATATGTAAACTTCCCTAAAGTCTAAAATTTCCCAGATAAAATGACAGCAAGTAAGGTTGAGAAATTTTTTATTATACATTAAGAAACCAAATTTTTTACCTTATAATTAAAGCTGCAGAACTCTAAGAGTGAGAATAAAGTAATAATATATTGCTACATTAAAGAATGAATGAAGCCAGGTGCTATGGCACACACCTATAATTCCAGCAACTTGGCAGGCTGAGGCAGGAAGATTTTGAGTTCAAGGCCAGAGGCAGCCTGCATAATTTAGTGAGACCCTGTCTCAAATAAAAATAAGAAGGGAGGTGGAGGGTGCAGCTCAGTGTTGGAGCACCCTGGATTCAATCCCCCCAATTATTTAAAAAAAAAACCCCAACACAAACCAACAATAACAACAATTTAAAAAAAGAACCAAAGACAAACATTGGAAACAAGTAAGTGGTCCAGCAATAGAAGACTGCCAGATGAATCACTATACAGTCATACAAAGGATATTCTATAGCCATTCATAATGTATATATGTGTGTGTTGTTGTTGTTAGGTGCTGTTGAGTCAGGTTCAACTCATAGAGACACTCATAGGGTTTTCAATGGTTGGTTGTTTTGGGGATTTGCTTTGGGAGTGGATTGCCATGCCCTTCTTCCGTTTTTGCAGTGCTAGGGATCAAATCTATGACCTCAGAGGGTATGGAGCAGCACTCTACCAACAGAGCTAAACCCAAGCCCCTGTGTGTTTGCATGCATGTGTGCGTGTGTGTGTGTGTGTGTGTATGAAGTGTGAACAAAAATACAGTGAATGTTTAAAGAATAAATTATTACAGTAAAAGACACATTGCCATTAATCTCTTTAAAATACTCTCCCTGGCTTCAAATAGCCTTATCTTATCATTCTTCCAATTATCAGAAGCAGTTCTAGAAGTCTTCTTTCATGAGTAACAATTTTTTAAGTTAAGCATTCATTGTATTTTTTTTATCACACCATATAGTGTATATTTGTGTGCATGTGTGTATGCGCGTGCACCCTCACTATGGCTCCGTGTTGCCCAGGCTGGGCTTGAATGGCTGGGCTCAAATGATCATCCCACCTCAGCCTCCTGAGCAGTTGGGACTACAGGCATGTGCCTCCATGTCCAGTTCACAATGTATTCTGAAGAATATCCAAGAAGAGAGAAAATGTTGATGGAATATTATCAAACAAAAATGAAATGGCAGATTCTATATGACCTCTCTTTTGGGAACAGTATGTGCATTAATAAAAAGGTTAAGAAGATACACACAAAATTATTAACAGAAGTAACCTCTTTTACTGAGAATTTAATGTCTTCACAATTTTTTCTTTTACAAATGAGGAGAGGGTAAGAAGAAACTGTTTTACAAGAAGGATCAGTGTATTTTGATCTCTTTTTCCCATTTGCTCTTGTAATATACAAAACAAAAATAATCATTTAGTGGCCAATAAGCAATTGCATTAACAATTACTTGTCTTTAAGTTATAAAGTCAATACAACATTAAACTTTAAATTTTTTCCCAACTTATACAAAAACAAAATGTATTTTTAAAAACATATAAATTTTTATCTAAGACTACAGTCTTCCATTCATTCTTCATGTACCCTTGGATCTAAAAAATGAACTTCATATGCTTGATTCCGTAAGTCTTGAAGAAAACCATGATAATGAGTGCCCACAATCCCAGAATAAAGCCCCCAGGAGGATGCCAATCTTTCAGCTTCGGCTTCTGCAAATCAAGGATAACATGGTCAATTTAACAACAGATAAATAATTCAGCAATGGATAAATCAAATATACTGATAGAAAAGAAAACAAGTTCATTGGTTGGTGTTTTAAGGGGGATAATTTAGCCAAATTAAATGTACTGAGACAGAAACAATGGAAAATACTTCAAATAAGGTAAGTATCCCAAAGGGTGAATTAATTTCTAATGAAGGTTAAGTTTAAGCTTATATCCCATTTCCTCAAAGCAACCTTCCTTGACTACCCAATCCAGTCATCTCCCCTCACCCAAGATATTCAGGAGGCTAACAGTTCTTCTCAGTTTGAATTTATATATTCATTATTTTTCAGTCTTATTTATCTCTCCACCCCACCCGCTCCCCTTATTTTTTCGGTACCAGAGAGTTGAACCCAGGGCCTCACACATGCTTTACAAGTACTCTTCCACTGAGTTACACCCCCAGCCCACTTTTCACTTTTTAGTTTGAAATAGGGTTTCTCTAAGGTACACAGGCTGCCTTTGGCCTCCGACTCGCAATCCTCCTGCCTCCACCTCCCAAGTCACTGGGATTACAGGTGTGAGCCACCGTGCCTAGCTCTGTCTCTCCTATTAAACTGTAGTTCCATGAAGGTCAGCTTGTAATAAATATTCCCAGCAATGACCTGCCAAAGTGCCTGGCACAAAGGTGGTACGTGTCTATCATACTCTCCAGATCAGTGAAAAAACAAATGCTACCTGACTTTAATCATTTATTCAGATATTGAACAATCACTTGTTTGGGAGCAGGTGTCTTTGGTCATGTTTTCCCTTTGACACAGAATGCCCTTACCCTATTGTGCTCCTTCAAAACTCATTAACTCAAATGATGCCAACTCCTCTGGGTTTTCCCAGCTAAAACATTCCTCTTTTGGCTGTTATTCCTATCTACTATTTCAGTTATCTTTATTGTTTATCTTCATGCAAACTTCCTAATGTCAACGTCCACCAGAGTCCATTTGATACCCCCTTCTCCGTTCTCCAGCCTACAGCACACAGCCTGGTGTCTTGTATGTTTCTTTTTCTAACAAGGACCAGTCTCCCCACTGAGCTGTCATTTCAAGGACACATATGGCCCTGTAACCAGAGGCTTGTTACTATTACCTGTTTATGAGTCTACTTGCTGAATTACTACTGGCCAAGATTATAATAGTTATGATATGAGAATCAACTTTCATCCATTCAAAATTAACTCATCAAAGTAAAAGGAGAGAAATTCAGTTTACTATTTTAATTTAGATCCTATGGTAGAGTTTTGGGAGCTGTTACTTAATGTGAATGGAATTGTCAATATTTATAGTAATTCCATGCCATCTTCATTCTTTTGCCTATTATCACACTCTATAATGTCTTCCAAAAACCCCTCCAAAATATTATAAAAAAAAATTAAATCCAAAGCTGGGTGTGATGGTGCATATCTGTAATCCTGGTACTCAGGAGGCAGGACAGAGAGTTCAAGGCCAGCCTGGACTACAAAGTGAAACCTAGTCTTAAAAATAAATATGTAAATAAAGAAGCAAATAAAGATTTTCTTTATGGTACTTTCTAACCTCAAGTCTGCAATGGGGACTCAGGATATACCTCAGAGGTAAAGTGCTTGCCTAGTAGGCATGAGGCCCTGGGTTTGATCCCTAGCACTACAGGAAAAAAAGGGGGGTGGGCTGCAATGGATTTTGATCATATGTACAATAAGATGATGACAAAAGTCCTTTCTTTCTGGTATCTTATAAACTAAGTTCAGCAGTTCTCAAACTATTCAAACGACAAAGTTATTGGAAGTCATGGTGCTTTTTATACAACCTTGTGACAAATCTTAATTTAATTTCAGTAGAAAGTCTAGAACAGTTAATATAAAGAACAGTTATATTAAACATAAGTAACATAAATACCGTGAGAGTGTATAAAGAAAAAATAAGCATGTGAATTGAACATGACTACTGCTCTGATTTTGTCCTGTTTATCTTCTCCTGGTCAAACAATTGGTAAGTCACATGAAACGACTGAAAAAGCTTAAGACCAAAAGTCACTATTTCTCAAGCTGGAAATAGATTACATTATCCATTATAGTAGAAGCACATCTTTTATACAATAGCCTGCAGAATTCCCCGGGAGCCCCCAGTTTAAGAGAACTGACCCAGTTAAGGAGACAAGATTCTGATACTCCCTAACTAGGTGTCTCTGATTTACACACACACACACACACACACACACACACACACACACACGGAGGGAGGGAGGGACAGAGGGAAGGAAGAGAGATGTTACTATAATAGGAAAATTAAATAATTATTGCCAAAATTTAGCATTAAGATAAACTTTTAACTAAGAACTGGCTATAGACAATTGTTCCATAAACCAGAGGTGTTTAAACCGAACATGTTTAAATAATGGTGAACGTCATTTAAGTTCTAGCATGAAATTACAGAAATAGTAAGTAGTTTAATAGCAAATTGTACTACTTCAGCTATAGAAACTCCAGTTATATTCCAATGAGATAGATTCCCTGAGGTTATAATTTTACCATTAAATCTTAAACTTAGTAGCCAGAAACAGTTGCCAGAAATAAGACAAATAAGGAAAAAAATAGTATCGTTGGAAATAATGATCATTTCTTCAAAGATTCAACAATTAGCCCCAGGAGCTACTGTGATCTGCTCTTCCAAAAGCTGGCTTAGAGGATTTTGGAAGCACTCCTCCTAGACCTTCAACCTCTGTGACAAGCACGCGTCCTTCATCTAGACCACCAATGCCCACCAGAGGACCAGGAAGAAAAAGCACAGTGTTAGAGCTGTAGTTTTCCAACAGTAAACTTTAAAAGTAGAAATGGAGGACTAAGAAACAGATACAGCTACAAAAATAACAATATAACTGGTGTACTTACTCATATCATAATATTGCACGTGTCCACAAATGGAGCAAACTGCCTTCCAAAAACTATTTGCAGTTGCTACATTTTTTATCATACACATTCATTATACCTTTTCAATTAACAAAAAATGGAAAATGCATTAACTGAATGTACTCTGCACTCAGCTTAAGAAGGCATCTGAATAAAATCTCCTAGTGAAGTCTCTCCCATCTTCTCAGAACAGTCCATACAAAGGCTCAGAAAAGATGACAGCACACCCTACCAAAATTAAGTTATTCTTTGATGAGAAATCTTAGACAGTTTCACCAACTCAAAGTCTGAGACACTATGCCTAAAAAAAAAAGTTAATACTGAGCCCAGTTTTTAAATTGTTACATACCATGCAAATTCTTGCATTGCTCTGGGAAATAATTCTACTGCCGAGAAAAGGACTCTAGCTTGCTCCCTTTTCCTGCCTGCTATTTAGGGGACTCAGTGTTCATATAGTAGAAGGATGGGTTCATGAGGCAGCCAGAATTGCATAACTTATTCCAATCTCCCCAGTGGCATGCCCCTTTATGCTTTCATTTAAATACCATTCTCAGTAAACAACACGACACAGATGGAGGGACACTGAAACTGTTCACAGGAAAAACTCTGTGGAGAGAGGAAAATACAGGAACAACTTTGTAAGTAGTTCATGTGAAGGAATAGGGTTTTCTCACATACTGTATTTCACTTTTTAAAAAATGTCCCCAAACCAGACATTAGGGGCAAATACCAATAGTGCCCAAAGAAAAAGAAAAACCAATGTGGGATCTCTGAAGAAAAATAAACAAACAAGAATGAAACTATATTCTGAAGATGCAAAAAAGACATCTCTGAATAAAAATTTAATAAGGAAACAAAATATAATTTTAAATATATTGTATTTGGCATGGACTGAAATGATGTCCAACTAACCAAAAGTAAAAGAATGGTACAAAGAGAAAAAGAAAACAAGATACAAAGACAATAGGCTGAGATTAAAAGGAAGCTGAGTGACATAATTATATAACGTTGTTGTTAGCTGCCATCAAGTCGGATGTGACTCATAGGGACCCACATAGGGTTTTCAATGGCTGATTGTTTCAGGATTGCTCTGGGAGTAGATTGTCAGGTCCTTATCGTAATTGTATAATAGCAAACTAAAATCCACACAGACTAGTGTTCTAAGCAGATCTTCATTCACCATATCATGTAAGATTAATGGCAAATATGGCCCCAATTTCCATACAATGTGGCCTGATGGTAACTCATATCAAGCGATAGAGTCTATGGGGATTGTAGTTCAGTGATAGAGCACTTGTCCAGTGAGCACAAGGCCTGAGGTTTGATACCCAGCACTAGGAATCTATATCTCTGTTCCCTAAATCAACTGGTCTAGAAACTTCTTTTGGCCAAGAGAATGCAACACAACTAACTACCAAGTTTTAAGTATGTACAACTGCAAGAGTCTGCCTGCTTCTCTCTCTTAGGTCTCTGTTACCACTATGAGAAAAAGCTTAGCTTCTGGAGGAAGAGGCATAGGGTGGAGAAAAAGTGAGGTCTTCTGGGCCAACAACCAGCCAACTCCCAGCAAGACCACCTAACTAGATTTGGCCACAGACTTTTGAGGAAGCCAGCTGAGAACAAAAGAACTACCTGGCTAAACTCAGCCATCTTTAAATTGCCAAACTGCAGAATTATGAGCTAAATAAATGATTGAGGTTTTAAGTTACTAAGTTTTGAAGTGGTTTGTTATGCATCAAAAGATATGAATATTATTCACTGAAGTGACAATTAATGTGGAAGGAAAACCTCTGATCCTTAAAATCATAATGAAACAAAAACTGTTCCCATCTACATAATTGCAGTTTCAAGTTTCTGTAGCAGTGGTATAAATAAGACCAGCGGAAAGGGCCAACTAGTCCATCCCTTTTCCACCACCAACCTTGTTGGGATAGGGCAGGTCTGTAAAGATAAATCTCTTTGTCTTTCTTAGAATGAGAAATCCAGCCTCATTATCAAGTCAGAGGTGATGTCCACAAAACGGACTTCCACAGCTACCTGTTTCACTTAAATAGTATTTACTACAGGACTCTGAAGTCATCCAGATAAAATACTAGCTCTTCTAACTGAGATTTAGCTCTGTTGATAGAATGCTTCACTATCTGAGGCCCTGAATTCGATGCCCAGTACTGCAAAAATGGGAGAAGGACCTAGCAACCCACTCTCGAAAAACAATCAGCCATTGAAAACCTTACAAATAGCAGAGCACTGACATAGTGCCAAGCATGGCATAGTGTTGGGGAGTGTTTTGTTCTGTCGTACACAGGGTTGCTATGAGTCGGGAAACAACTCCATGGCACCCAACAACAACATGCTGTATTATAGAATGTTCATGAATGTTCTCAACTACCCTCCTCACTTAAAGGGATGTACAGTGCTGCTCACCACTAGCTCTCCCTTACAATCTTTCTTAGAGACCCCAGTGGCCACCATGACACAAATTACTCTGAAGGAAATGAAGTAGGAGAATCCAGAGACTAATTTACTCAGCTTCTCTGTAGCCTCCTCTTCTCAACTATAGTCCAGATTTGAAGTCTGGTTCCTTTCCTTTTAGTTACCCAACAAGTGGTAATCAGATGTTGCTCCTTGCTGGAGGAATGAACACCTCCCAAGATCTTTACGCACTCTATCTATTATAAATTTGCAAAGCAATTAATCTAGTCTCAGGTCATTAAGAATGATTTGTTTTCAAATACATCTTCAATTTTTATAGAAAGTTAACTATAGTGTTTCCTTAACCATGATTTTAGCTTTTGTGTGATAAAAAAATACCCACTATTAACATTATTAGTTAATATTACTCTGGAATTACTGACCAATCCAGATGTAACTCTTGGGAGAGAAAATTCTTATTTACAGATATTATAATTAGATATCAACAAACTCTATAAAATCAACTCTAATAACTTTTGAGAATAAAGAGCTCAGATTTGAGAGTTTTTTTAAATCAACATTCTTCAATTATGCCAGTAAAAGTGAGCCAGAAAATGGAAAATATTTTCATTTACAAAGCAGTATGAAAACATAAAACAATTAGGAATACCCATAGCATGAGATGTTAGGTAAACAATCTATCTCACTCCACAGAGGGGTAAGCAGTGAAGAACAAAAAAAAAAAAAAAAAAAAAAAAAAAAAAAAAAAAAAAAAAAAAAAAAAAAAAAAAAAAAAAAAAAAAAAAAAAAAAAAAAAAAAAAATGATAATGCTAAACAATAATGAGGTTTTGATGCAAGAACAGAAAGATGAATACCACACCATAAAAAGTAGGGAATCAGCCAGGGCCCAAGAATTTATATATGATAAAAGAGTTATCACAAATAAAGTGGCAAGGGAATATTATTCTTGCTGGTACTTTAACAGTAATTAAGTGTTTGAAAACAATCATTTTGTTCCTACCTCAACATTATAAACACCAAAATACTCTTTATATGGTTTAGAATTAAATGTAAATACAGAAGAATAAAAAAGAGAAAATGTCAGATAGCTTGCACAGTAAAAAGATTTATAAACCTAAACACAATGAATGAAAATAAGAAGGAAAAGGAAAGATACAAAGATTTATCAATAAATGAGACAGGGAAATGAAAATTTTCACAGAAAAATAATTGTAAACAGCTAATTCACATTTGAAAAACTTCTTAATCAGAAAATCATATATTAACTATTCCTCTTTTTAAAATCAAATTAGTAAATGTTAATTAGGTTGGTCAACTTTTCCAGATAAGTAATCTATTAACAGTTTCTGAAGTCTTTAAAATATTTATTTCTTCTCACTTCTAGGATCTGTAACACTCTTGATATCTGTATTAATGAACTAAGAAATGCTGCCTAAGGTTTTACACAGGCATAGTGGCACATGCCTGTAATCCCAGCACTTGGAAGGTTGAGGCAGGAAGATCATGAGTTCAAGGGCAGCTTGGGGTATATGGTGATATTTTATCACAAACAAACAAGCAAACAAACAAAAAAACCCTACAAACACAAAAAAAGAATTTTTAGTGGTATCTACATGATAAAAAGTAGGAAACTGTATATAAACAATAATATGGGAGAAACTGTGTATCTATATATTACATATATCAAAAATGTTTTAAGCAATTTTAATGATTTGGAGAGAAGCTTATTATATAATAAAAAATAAATACAAGATACAAGTTGAACATATTAATATGATCTGTATATCTGTAACAATAGTCAAATATGGTAAATATACTAAAGTCTAAGTAATGTTTCTCTGCGGGAAGTAGGATTATAGGTAGATTTCAATCACCTCATAATCATACTTCAGAAAAAGTATACATATAATAAAGTGTGAACTTTATTCTGGAGGTAGGGGTGGGGGAAGTATTTAAAAAGTCTATCTAGGCCAGGCACCATGATTCATGCCTGTAATTCCAGCTACTCAGAAGGCTGAGGCAGGAGGATTGCAGGATCGAGGCCAGAGACAGCCTATGTAACTTAGCAATACCTTGCCTCAATATAAAAAATTAAAAATGTGCTATGGATGCAGTCAGTGGTAGGACACTTGCATAGCATGTGCAAGACTCTGGGTTCAGTTCCTAGTATTGCAAAAATAGTGTTTTCTTTAAAAAAGAGTCTACCTAGAAGAATCTTCACCTATTCTTTTCCACACTGCAAGTTGCACCGTAATATTATTATTTAGTACTTGATATGCTACTTTAACAAAACGTAACACAAATAGCATGACAGTAACATAAAAGTGCTTTTTTCAGTGTGTATCTAATGACATTGCTGCCATACAACAATATTGCTATTTTTAAAATTAAACATAATATTTTAGACATTCTGCAATGATTATACTTATCACGTGACAGATTGATGTAATTATTGCATTTTATAGTATAGCTGTATTTGAGGTGAATTTATATTAAAGCATCTCTTGTAATTTCATTTGTGTCCATTAAAGCTTCTCATAAAATGAATGGTTCTATGTATTTAAGGTACTCTACTGACTGCTATTAAATACACTTCTCTTTTTTTAACCTTTCACAATAACAGCTACAATACAAAGGTAGGAAGCACATATAAAACACTGTAATTTGTCACAAGCAAACACTTAAAAGCTTAAGGTCTACCTATGATTGAAATACTTAATATTTCAAGTTAAAGGGATAGGCAGCTAAGCAACATTGCACTTCCAACAGTGGACATTAGTGTTTTCCCCCTGGTGTTGCTAGGAGAATATTACCATATAACTTCAAAATACTTAGAGCATTGTTGTTGGCTGTTGTTGCTGTTGTTGTTGCTAGGTGCTGCAACCTTCATAGAGTTTCCAATGGCTGATTGTTTCAGGATTGCCTCGGGGGTGGATTGCCATATCATTCTCCCATTTTTGCAGTGCCACGAATCAAACCCAGGACCTCAGAGACTGCAGAGCGGTGCTCTACCAACTGAGCTAAATCCCAGCCCACTTAAAGCATAGATCTAAGTATTAAAAGTATGTAAAAGAAAAAAGAGGGGAAAAAAGATTTTCAAAATTATACATATTAATTGCTAAAATGGAAAATTTCCAAAGTTTTACTGAGATTCTTTTAAAGTATAATGAGCAGTTCAATTATATTTATTTTAAAGAAATTGAATTGCAAAGCAATCTACTAAGGTTACAGTTATAATTACTTCAGAAAATAACTTCAACTATCTAATTAGTGATAGTTTATTAGTATTTCCAATCTAGAGTCTTCATATAAAATATAATTTATGTTCTTCAAATTATATTAATAATGTAAGTCAAACTATGGTAGGTAGAACTCTAAGATAACTTCCAAGGTTCCCACTCCACAGTGTGCACATCCTTTAAAACACCTGTTCCTTGAGGGTGGACAGGACCATGATTTATAATAGGGTATCACTCCTGTGAGTAGGCTGCATTATATGGCAAAGGGGAAGAAATTCTGAGCATGTAATTAAGGTCTCTTATCAGATGACTTTCAGCTAATCAAGAGGGAGATTACACTGGAGTGGAATGGGATGGAGTGAAGAAGCAGAGGGGAAGAAAGGGGCATCTAATCAGGTGAGTCTAGATATCAGAGAAGTCAAAGATACACATATACTAGATCTATTAGAAGCAACCATGACACTCTCCTGTTGGTCTTCAAGAATCAAACAGCCACATAGTGGAGTGGACCGCAGGGAATCGCAGACAGCCTCTAGAGGCTGAGGGTGTAAGTCCTGAAACCATAAAGACCTAACTAGTGAGCTGGGAAGATGACCCTGAACCTGAGGTGAGACTGAAGTCCTGGCTGGCACTTTGACTGAAGCTTTTTGAGATCTAAGCAGAGGACTCAACTGAGCCATGCCTGGATTCCTGACCATGGAAATTGTGAGATGATAATGGTTTTAAATCACAAAGTTTGTTACAAAATAATAGAAAATGAATTCAAATATAAACTAGTCCAAACATGGATGAATAAATACATAAATAGGCATAAAGCTATTTATTACTTCTGCTACTTGCTCCTTGAGAGGAATAATCCTAAAGGTTATAATTACCTTGTCTCTTAAAAAAATGGACATAAAGAGAATAAAATTCTCCAGCCTAATTCTTCCTACTTTTCCATATGTATTTATTCTCCAAGACCTAGCTCAAATATCTCCAAGTGAAGTCTGTTCTAACATTCCAGTAAAAATTAATTTCTTCTCTGAGCATCAGTGAAACTTGGTTTATATCTCACACTGTAATTTATGAGTTGGTTCCACTAGATTTTGATCTGTTTTTGATATTCACTTCTGAATATCAAGATCTCATAACAAGGTAATGAATTTTCTTAGTTACATATTATTTTCTTCTTAAAAATAAGAAACAAAATATTCAAATACAAATCTTATATATTAAATGCTAATTCATTAGTTTATGCTCTTGGTTTTATGACAAGAAAATTTAAGAACTGTAATAACCAAATAACAATATTTTAGGAATTCATAGTAAGAAATCATTGGTTAAATATATTACTTTAAAATGTGTAAAACAATTCAAAGTTTGAAAGATAAATCTATGTTTTAGTTCTTATCTAAGAAAAATAATACATGGTTCCCTCAAATAAAAAAGTTTCATTTGCCAACAGAACTTATGCTGTTTAGAGTTAATCAGGGTTATGCTTCTACCTATGAAGAGTTAAAAGCTATAGGAACTATCTGCCCATCCTAGACAACTTAAAAATCAAACAAGGAGAAAGAAGCAATGGTTTTCAGATATTGGACAGCTGGATAATATACAGCAGTTTTCTGATCCCTGAGTGAATGGAAGAGAATAAGATGAGTCCTATAATTGCTCCAGGTTTACTGCCTGGAGGCAGTTTCCAAACTCCAACAAAAGAAGGAAGACTCAAAAAGAGCCCACTTGTTGTTGTTAGGTGCCGTCAAGTCCAATCTGACTCATAGCGACCCTGTATACAGCAGATCAAAACACTTCTCCATTCTGTGCCAGGCACACAATCTTACTATATTTAAGGCCATTGTTGCAGACACTGTGTCAATCCCATCTGGTGGAGTGTTTTCCTTTCTTTCATTGACCTGCCACTCTCCCAAACATGATGTCTTTCTCCAGTGATTGGTTTCTGGTGACTACATGTCCAAAGTATGTAAGACGCAGTCTGGCCATTCTTGCTTCCTAGGAGCACTCTGGTTATACTTCTAGGTCAGATCTGTTGGTTCTTTTGGCACCGTTCAATAGACGTCTCCAGCACCATAAATCAAAAGCATCCATTCTTTTCCTGTCTCCCTTGTTCAATGTCCGGCTTTCAAAACCATATGGTGCCATGGCATGAGTCAGGAGCACCTTTGTCTTCAATGTGACATCTTTACTTTTCAATATTCTAAAGAGACATTTTGCCACAGCTTTTCCTAGAGCAATGTGTCTTTTGATTTCTTGACTGCTGCTTCCACAGGTGTTGATTATAGAGCCAAGCAAAGCAAAATCTTGGACAACCTCAATCTTTACTCCATTTATTGTGAAGTTGCATACTGACCCAGTCCTAAGGATTTTTGTTCTGTTGGTGTTTAGTTGCAACCTATATTGAAGGCTATGATCTTTGATCTTCATCAGTAAATGTTTTAAATCCTCTTCACTTTCAGCAAGCAGAGTTGTGTCTCTGCATAATGCAGGCTGTTAATGAGTCTTCCTCCAATCCTGATGCCATGTTCTTCTTCATAAAGTCCAGCTTCTCAGATTATTTGCTCAGCATATAAACTGAAGACTAAGACAGAGCTTACTAGTCTTGCTAAATTGAAAAGACACGGAATTCCAGGGAATGCAAATGGCTAAAACTTGTAGGGTAAACTCCTGCAGAGAAGGGAACTGTACTTATGTACATACAAACATATGTAGATGGAGCTGCAGAAATCTGCAGGGGCATCTCTCTGTCAATTTTTAGCAGAGTACTAATCTGCATGACAAAAAACTACCTGTAGGGCTGGGGATGTAGCTCAGTGGTAGAGAGCTTGTCTAGAAGTGACTGAACCCTTGCCTGGGTTCAGTATCCAGGAAAGCAAACCAGGAGAGGGAGGGAAGGAGGGAGGGGGGAAGGAAAGGAGAGAGGAAAGGGAAGGATAGAGGGAGAGTTAGGTGGTTGTTAGGTGCTGTCGAGTGGGGTCTGACTCATGGTGACTCTGTGTAGAACAAAATGAAACACTCTCCAACACTGTGCCAAGCCCACATCTTTTTTATGTTTAAGACCATTGCTGCAGTCACTGTCAAACCATCCAGTTCAGGGTCTTCTTTTTTTGTTGTTGTTGACCTGCCATTCATCCAGACAAGATGTCCTTCTCCAGGGATTGGAATCCTCTTGAAACATATTCAAAATACTTAAGATACAGTCTAGCCATCCTTGCTTCCAAGGAGCATTCTGGTTGCACTTTGTCTAGGACAGATCTGTTGGTTCTTTTGTCGGTGCATGGTATATTCAATATTCATCTCCAGCACCATAATTCAAAACATCAGTTCTTCCTGTCTCCTTACTCAGTGTCCAACTTTCACAGCCATATGATGCAACTAAGAGTGCCATGGCATGAGTCAAGCGCACCTTTGCCTTCTATGTAATATCTTTACTTTCCAACACTTTAAAGAGGTCGTTTGCAACAGCTTTTTCCCAATGCAATGTGTCTTTTGATTTCTTGACTGCTGCTTCCATGGGTGTTGATTGTAGAACCAAGTAAAGCAAAATCATGGACACCTCAATCTTTTCTCCATTTGTCATGAAGTTGCTTACTGAGCCAGTAGTAAGGATTTTTGTTTTCTTGATGCTGACATACAATCCATGCTGAAGGCTATGTTCTTCGATCTTCATCAGTAAATGTTTCAAATCCTCTTCACATACACCAAGCAGAATTGTCATCTGCATAACAAAGGGTGTTAATAACTCTTCCAGCAATCCTGATGCCACATTCTTCTTCATAAAGTCCAGCTTCTCAAATTATTTGCTCAGCATAGAGATTGAAGAGGGAAGGTGAAAGGATACAGCTCTGATGCACTTAAGGAGAGATGTAGAGATGTCTTTTTTGAGATCACAATCCCTGACTTTATACGACAGGGCTATAGTAGCTAAAACAGCTTGGTACTGGCACAAAAACAGGCCTGAAGACTGGTGGAACACAATAAAGGACCCAGAGATACATCAATACATCTACCACCTGGTTTTCAACAAAAGAACAAAGCAGGTGAATTGGAGAAAGGATAGCCTTTTCAATAAATGGTGCTGGGAAACATGGATATCCACTTGCAGAAAAATGAAAACAGACCCACACCTCTCAATATGCACGAGAGTTAACTCAAAATGGATAAAAGACCTCAACATAAAACCAGAAACTTTAAAATTACTAGAAGAAAAGATAGGCAATACACTCCAACATATAGGCATAGGAAAGCACTTCCTTAATAGGACTCCAATTGCTCAAGAAATCACAACACGAATAGATAAATGGGATTACTTGAAATTAAAAAGCTTCTGCACAGCAAAGAAAAAAATTAACAGAGTCAAGGAAGTTCCCACTGAATGGGAAAAAAAATCTCGCATCCTATACATCAGACAGAGGACTAATTTCCAGAATTTATAAAGAACTCAAGAAAGCAATTCCCAAGAAAACAAATCACCCAATCCACAAGTGGGCAAAGGAACTGAACAGACAGTTCTCAAATGAAGAAGCTTGTAAGGCCATGAAACACGTGAAAAAATGCTCAATATCCTTAGCCATTAGGGAAATGCAATTCATAACAACTCTTAGATTCCACCTTACTCCAGTAAGAATGGCCAAGATCAATAAAACAGATAACAACAAATGCTAGTGTGGTTGCAGAGAAAAGGGAACTCTCCTACACTGCTGATGGAATTATAAATTGGTTTAACCACTTTGGAAATCAATATGGAGGTACCTCAAAAAACTAAAAATAGATTTACCATATGACCCAGTTATACCACTACTGGGAATATACCCAAAGGGAGATGAGTCATCATACCACAGAGACACCTGTATCTCCATGTTCAATGCAGCACTTTTCACAATAGCAAGGCTATGGAATCAACCAAAGTGCCCATCAACAGTAGAATGGATAAAAAAAACTATGGTACATATACATAATGGAATACTACTCAGCAATCAAAAAACTGAAATAATGCCATTTGCAGCAAAATGGATGGAATTGGAGAAAATTGCCTTAAGGGAAAAACCACAAGCTCAAAAAGAGAAATACCATATATTTTCACTCATATGTGGGAGCTGAACCAAACTTAAAAGGAAAAAATCTTTTACATAAATTAGAACATAATAAAAAGCTCATGCAAACTTAGCATAGAAGGGACAATTTAAGGAGTGGAAAGAAGGCGGGCCAACGAGGAGGGAAGAAGGGAGAAGACGTGAACCTCAATGTAAACAACTCAACTTTATTAGTATGGGAAATAATAATAATAATAATACCAATAATACCAAAGGATGGCAATAATGCATACAGACTAGATCCTTCATGTAATACTGCTGAGAATGTAAAAAGATAGATCACTGTAGAAAAGAGTTTAGACTTAACTCAAAATTGGGATGTACATATAGAGATAAATATTCCCACAAAAAGACATACAAGTAGAAAGGAGATCACCGGTGGGGGGATGGGGATGGGGGAGGAGGGTCATGAGAGGGTAAGGGGGAGGTTATGTGAACAATGTACATGAAATGCATATATGGAAATGTCACAATGAAATACATGTCAGAATGATAGCCATTAAGTTGTACCCTAAAAATTTCCAATAAAAAAGGACCAACATTTGTTGAGTATCAAAAACCTGCCAAGTGTTCTATATGTATTATCTTGTATCAATTCTTCACTGAACATATGCCTTTAGTGCTACAGCTAAAATGAAGGAATTCAAAGTACAAGAGATTGTTTCCAATTAAATGTAAGAAAGAATTTTTCCACAAAGCAGTCTAAAGAAAGAACAGAGTACCTTGAGAAGTATAAGAGGAATTTCCCATTATTTAGAGATACCTTAATATACACTAGACAACCTCTGATGGGACATGATCTAAACGATTGAAGAATAAGATGGAATTTTTAAAAGTCTAGAGGATCTTCTAACATTGAGATATGATTCTGTGAAAGCAGTAAGAAATCAGTATGCACATTATTAGATTATTTTATGATTTTGAGCTATGAATGAATGGTCTCACGCTGGTAAGAAAAATATCAATTACTTATCACAACTCATTCTACCTGAAAATCCAAAAAGTACATTAAAACCATACTTTATGAAGTACCAAGAGAAAAGCCCACAAACACAGCAAGAATGAATAATGTTTGTTACCAGTTGTAGAGCTATTCCTGAATAGGCAAATAGTTAAGAAAAACATTTAAAATTACTACAATGGGTGTCTGTTACTTTCTTGTTTAAACAAAGTTAAATTACAACTTTTTGTTTTTAGGTAGATTTAGGTAATGACTTGTTTAATGTGAGTTTCCTAAGAGAATCACCAAAACGTTTTCAAGTGTTTAAGTACGAGTACTGGCATATTCACTTCCAAGGCATATAGTCTGAAGAACAAATCAGTAAGCTTCTCTCTGTGCTTAAATGAAATCATTCATGGGAGAAACAATTTAATTTCATCCAAATTAATTTTTAGAACTCTATTTGCTTGTATCAAAAAGAACACAGACTAAACTTTTAAAATAAAGTTCAACAAGGCATTTTTAACACAAGTGGTCACTTTTGGTCATGGTAGTCATTATAAAAAATGCTTATTTTACAATAAAAACAAATCTTGTTGTGCAGAGCATGCAGCTCAGTGGTAGAATGCTTGCCTAGCCTGTGCATGTCCTGGGTTCAATCTTCAGCACATACACATACATACACAAAACAAATAAATAAATAAACCGAAAAACTTTGTAATTATTTTCCCATACTCTACTTATAATGATCTTTCCCATGAATAATGGGCCTCTATATAGTTTAATTTATGATAATGCTATTAAACAACCCTTTTTCTACTTCTATACCAGTTGAAGACAGCAGGATGAGGTTTATAGTCTATTACAACTATTATTCAACTTATTTTTACTGTAAGCAGAAACAGCCAACTCTGAAAGAAGTAAAATACAAAGTCTAAAAAATATTAACTGCTGAAATATCAATTAAGTCTACCATTCTGTCACAGGGCTGGGATTTAGCTCAGTTGGTAGAGTGCTGCTCTGCAGTTTCTGAGATCCCGGGTTCAATTCCCAGCATGGCAAAAATGGGAGAAGAATGTGGCAATCCACTCCCAGGGCAATCCCGAAAAAAATCAACCATTGAAAACCCTATGAAGGTTGCTATGAGTTGGACATGACTCCACGGCAGCTAACATAACAACTCTATCACAAACTGGAATAGTTTAAGGTATAAGTAGATACAATGATTTAGTAGAAGGAAAAAAATTATTAATACCTAACATGTCAATTTATAATTATTACATTTCTGTCCAGTAATGTTGTAGATTAAATAACAAAATCTAAAAACAGACATATCTAATTATTGCATAAGATTAAGATGTCTATGGGCACTTTTTAAAGCAAAAACTTCCTAATCAAAATTTGGTAACACCAACATCATTCTGTTTTAACAAGGTACTAATAAACTTGGATACAGAATAGGCAAGTTGAAAAGATAAAGTAGAAAAATTACATGCATTGATTAGACACAAATAATTTGAATGTAGATTAAGATAAAGCAAATAATTTTTAAATGAAAAATCTACGCTTCTCTAAAAATTCCTGGAAATTATAATGAGATAATTGAAACAATAATGTAGAAATCACCACCAAATATGACTGGTTCAGAGCTGCAGTTTAGCTTAGTTGGTAGAGTCCTACTCTGCGCTCTCTGAGACTCTAGCTTCAATCACCAGCACCAAAAAAAATGGGAGAAGGACATGGAAGCCCACTTCTGAAACAATCAGTCATTAAAAACCCTATGAGGGTTGCTATGAATCAGGCCCAACTCAGTGGCACACAACAACAACATGATTGGTTCAATGATATTAAAGTCAATCTCAAATGTTAAAAAATCTATAAAGATATCAACTCTTTTAATGTAAGATAAGATTTTTCTGACATGCATGTATCAATTTTAAAGTGAATGATAGATAACCTCAACCCTCATCAGAAGCACATTAATATGATTTTAGGTCAATTTAGATGACAGATTAAATATTCTAGTCATACTATTTCAATTGATTGCAAGTCAGTAATTACGGCCAAGTATACAGCATGAAGCTGAACAGAATTGTATTTTCCTGTATCTATACGAAAATAGTTTTAGTCTATTTATTCCTTTTGTCTATTTTCCTTTTTCTAGTGATACTTCTGGAACTATTTTTGTTGGATCTTTGGCTTTCACTGATGTCAAGTTCATTAAGATGGGCATATAACAATGAAAGCCAATTGATAAATACAATAATGTATTTTTTTCTTTTTTGTAACTAAGATGTTAATTTATCTAATTTTTGTGCTGTAAGTTAAAGCCTTTCCACTAAAAGCACAGGATACACTGGCCATGAGTAATTTGGTTCTATATACTTCACTGAACTTTTCTTTCTTACATATTCTCATCCTTAAAATGAGTACAATTATATAGCTAAAGAACCATCCAAGAAGCATCATTTTTCCATTTCCTAGAGTTAGAAGGGCTGGGATTTAGCTCAGTGGGTAGAGCGCTGCGCTGCAGTCTCTGAGGCCCCGAGTTCAATTCCCAGCACTGCAAAAATGGGAGAAGGGCCTTGCAATCCACTCCCAAGGCAATCCCGAAGCACTCAGCCATTGAAAACCCTATGCGGGTCGCTGAGTCGGAACTGACTCGACTGCACCTAACAACAACAACAAGAGTTAGAAGGATGCCATCTCTTCACTTCTAGTGCTGTTTACTTCAAGCTTTAGAAAGCCAACATTTGTCCAAAAGCCAATAAACATCCACCTAAGCACACGCATGCCTCAAATACTATCATATTTCTCTACACCTCACCTGTAAGGCAAATATAATCAGAAAACCTAAGAATACATCGGAAGCTATTAGATATATTTTGGAATACAGAGAAATATTTTTCCCATTTGACAAATATATATATATATATATATATATATATATATATATATAATTACAATTAAATTTTAAAAAACAAAACTCAGTTTAGAATTGCCACTATGATTGAATCATGGTATACACTAATAAAATGAAAACCTATTATAAAATATTTTAATAAGTCCCTACTATTATAAATATCTTTTTAAAAGAAAAATTTATAATATATTCTTTGTGAAGAAGTACCAAAAACTGCTGTGAAGGTATTTTGTCTTAGTAACTTAGATGATGAAGCTGTAATACAAAAGGATTAAAATTAATTACTACCATGTTTCTTAATATTCAGAGCAATACAAAGGGTCAAATGTCTAATAATGATTAGGGATGTTTGCTTTCCAAATGTGACAAACTCTAAATTACTTTGACTTGTAAAAGAAATGTGTATTTGTCTAGTTGTTTTTAATTACTGACTGTTCTCATTGTGTATAAATACTTCTCAAGTATTCAAGGTCTACTTTTGCAAGTTAATGATCAAGATTGTTTACACTCATTTTTCTTACAACTATGAATATTCCATTATTTATTAGGCTGCCCACAGTATTGGGCATCAGATAAATGGTAAGGCTATCTTCAATCAGTCCATGAGTTATATTCTAAACATTCTCTATTATCAGTTTTACCAGAATCAGATAAGATACTCTTGAAAATCATGTTCTAAATGGTGGGTAGGTTATCTATATAGTTCATAGAAGTCTATTACATACTTAAGATTGTCGAACTGTCTGAACTAAATATGGATTGTCAGAGGAGATGACCATGTACCCCAAACTTTCTTTTTAAGTGATTATACTATAGATTACTATATATTATATATTACAATAGATTTCATAGGTAAAATTTTTAAAAATAAGCAAAACTATTCTTTTGCCTGCATCAGTGCCACTGTGGCATCCCATCCCATTAGATCTTGGAAGCTAAGTCGGGTCTGACCTGGTTAGTACTTGGATGGGAGACTGCCTAGGAACAGCAGGTGCTGTAGGCTTGGGAGAAGGACCTGGCAAGCCACCCCTTCCCCAAAAAAACCTGCCATTGAAAACCCTATGAATAGCAGAGAAGCACTGACAATAGGGTTTCATCTGTTATACACAGGGTCTCTATAAATCGGACACTGACTGGATGGCACCTAACAACAATATTCTTTAGCATCCTCCTCTATCACTTTTGTACCACATCTCTTCAGATCTTTACTTTCTTTAAATGTTCATTGAGAAGCCAAGTGAAACTGGGGTGGAGAAAGAAATCAGGAATAGAACTGTAAAGAGGGTGATTCTCTTTTAGGACAGTTTTCAAATAAATGAATGTTCATCTACTGAGGAGCACTGAATTAAAGCTGCAGATATTTAGTTCTTCTGAAATATGGTTTCAATTAACCAGAGCATACATAACACTTGCTGTTAATTCAGTCATCAACTTTTCTGAGGACAAAATTTCTTTGGAAGAAATTTTAAATATTCACAAGGAGGAAGTAGAGCACAATAGTTAAGAACACTGACTTTGGAGTCAAACAGACCTAGATTCAAATTCTGGCTTTGCCACTTACAAAGTAGAAGATCAGACAAATTACTTAAACTATTCTGAACCTCAGTTTATGCATGTACAAAATACAAATGATAACTTTTTCAGTGATCTCTCATGATGATGATTATAATCAAGCAGTATCATAATCACCTGTTTATACATATTTGCATCTACACAACAAAAACAGAAATGAAGAGGTGAATTTAAGAGACATTTAGGGATAGAATGTTGTTGTTATGTGCCTGTCGAGTCTGACTCACAGCAACCCTTTATACAACACACCAAAACACTACCTGACATAGTGCCATGCCCAGCACTCTGTCAGTGCTTCTCTGCTATTCATAGGGTTTTCAATAGCTGATTATTTTTTTGGGAGTGGGCTTCTAGGTCCTTCTCCCAAGCCTATAGTACCCGGTACTCCCAGGTGGTCTCCCATCCAAGTACTAACTAGGCCTGACCCTGCTCAGCTTCCAAGATTGACATCTGACGCCAGAGTGGTATGGCTGTAGACACAGGGATAGAATAAGTAGAAATTAAAAATCAATTATATGTAAATATCGTGAAAGGGAAAGGTAGATGGGAAAGAGGTGCTAAAAGGAGGGAGGAAGAGAAAGAAGAGAGGAAGAAGAAGCATGTCCCTCTCCATGTCTCCTCATTAACATCAACTATTCTCATTTTAAAAATCCTTACAAATTCAATGAAAACAGTAATATTTTATTTTAGAAAACATATCACTAGTGAAGCTCCCACTTTTCATTTTTAATATAAAAATTATCATCAGAAAGTGATATGATGGCAAATTTATAGACAGACCAAAAATTTTTGAAGTTACATAAAGTTAATGAAATATCATTATTAAATTTTTGATTACTATTTTCAAACAATTTTATGGTCTCATTTATTCCTTGAGAACTGATATTCTTGGAAGTGAAAGTCATAAGTTATAATATGAAAGCTGAGGTTAACATAATTTTAAAACATATCACAGTTGGTATTTTAAAAATAGCACATGGCCTTCAAGTAGTTTAATTTCATTACTTGCTTTGCAATTTGAATGAAAATAAATGAACAGTATATTATTTTTCACTACACTGCAGTTTTAAAGCAACTATGGTTAAGGGAAGTTCTGTAAGATCTTAAAGCAATCTTTGAAAAGAAGGTGCCAGAAACTTTTTACTTCACAGACATTTCAGTCAACCTTCAGGTTAAGTTTACCATCGTGGAGTAGACATTACTAAAATAGAAAAACATTAAAATGCCAAAGTAACTACAATAGAATTGAAATGAAGAATAATCATAAACAAGAACAGAAGAACTGAAAAATTACCCTAATCTATATCATATAATAACAGAAGCTAGAATTGAAGAATTCAAGACAACATTTCAGAATGTAGAAAAATGAGAAGAGATTCCCAATTATACATATTTTGAAATGTCACAATTATAAAATTAAGAGGCTGGAGTATACAAACAAAAGTTCTATGGGCAGACGTTAAAAATAATAACATGCAGTATGTTTCTGCCCTCATGGCAGGGGAGCCATTAAGAAATGCTGAGGTCATATGTTTTTTGGTGTCACAGTGACTAAAGCCCTACTACTGGCAACCAGTGTTTGGAAAGACTAGGAAGGCCAAACATCTTGCAATGCACACACCGAACAGTTGTGTACAACAAAGTAACTATCCCACCCAAATACCAAGAGTACCTCCCAAGAGAGACAATGGATGCCCCAGAATAATATATGAAGTGGTTATTCTGGGGGAAAAAATATCTCTAGGACCAAAAAAAGGAAAAACGAGGAACACATAAAACAATACTGTGCAAGAGAATCTTCCACATTTTAAGCAAGGGCCTAGCCAGGAGACTCCAGTACTTTTTCTCTAGGAAACTAATTATACATAGGTCAAGAATAATCTTTGTGCAGTTTGTATGAATAAAAAAGAACAGTAAGGTTATATCCTGTACAGTAGCAGCAATGCATTAAAAAATAGAGATCTTGCCATCAAAATATTGAAGGATTTGTAAGAGGCTCTGTAAATGAAATAGTGGATCCAGAGGAAGCCTGCAATATGGATAACAACACGGGGGGAAGGGGGGAGTAGGTAATATTTCTCCATAAGGCAGAATATTCATTGGAATATAACATTTGAATAAGCTAAAATTTTTAAAACACACATGGTTTGTGGCTTTATTTGCACAGAACCCTTCCCAAGTAGATGGACTTGAATTAATGAAGAATATAAAATTGTTTCAGCATTTTTGAGTCCTAGCATTGAACCTCTCATGCAACTTAAGTCCCCAAAAAGCACCTTCCAAAATCTCTAATCAGTTTGTTTTAATCATGCTTGCTTAATATAGGAATAGGTTGGGATAGTGAAGATAAATTAAATTTCACAAATAGAAACAATAATCATGAGGACCAAGAACAGAGAGATTCCTGGAGGTTTAAATTCAGTACTTAGTATTTACTAAGTTCACATCATGCCTTTGTGGTCTTCATAGCATAGTGTACTCAAGTCATCCCTATATATTTATGTAACAAGTTTATGTTAAACAGTCAATTATTTTATTATAACTATGTAACTATTATTTGAGTTGAACCACAAAGTTTTTTCTGATAATATACTATTCTTATAAACTTTTATTCCCAAAGTTAATAGATACTTCATTTTCCTGTTGGCTTAACTGTCTATGTAGCTATAACTAAATGTACTCTTAAGTTTAAAATTTCTCTTAGTATGGTCAAACACATTAGATAATTTATCACCATTCCATGGATCCCAGACACCTGGGAACCATGGGAACCCTCCATTGTCCTGCTCCAATTTATACTCTAAACTTCTACACAGCTGTCCACCCCAAGACTTCTCTTCACTATCACTCTGGTAATTTCACTGGCATCTCACCTTAATGGAACAATCTCTAGAGTCCTAGATGATACGTTTTCAGGTGTTTGTTTACACTTTCATTTAATGAATCATATGTCCACTAGCACTTAAGAAAGGACAAATGGGGAAAAAAGTACTGAGACTCGGAATGTCTTTCCTGATACCTGCAGAATAATTTGGTAGTTAAAAGAATCTTACATTGGAAATTATTTTCTCACATAATTTTCAAGATATTGCTCCACCACTTTCCTAGTTGAAGTATTACTGTTATGATGTCTGATGACATTCTGACTTTTATTCCTTTGCAGATTCTCCCTGCCCCCCATTCTGGGAAGTTTTAAGATTTTCTTTTCAGGTATTTTGTTTGTTTGTTTGTTTTTACTGCTCTAAAATTTAAAAATTATGTTCCTTGGAATGGGATATATTTGTTATACATTGTTGTGAGTACTCAATAAATCAGTGAGTTCTAGAAAAGTATCCTTGTATTATTTCTTTAATATATGCTCACCTATTTTCTTTCTTCTTTTCTGTACTTTTATTAGTAAGATATTGAACCTTATTGGTTATTGGCTAAAACTGTGAAGGGTATAAAATTTTACCCTATATCCAAGTTAACAATTTAGCCTAGCATTTTTTTGTTGTTGTTTTGTTTTGTTTTGTTTTGTTTTGTTTTGTTGTGGTACTTGGGGTTGAACCCAGGGCCTACCACTTGCATGCTCTGCAAGTGCTGGACCACTGAGCTGTACCCTCAACCTGTTTTTTTTTTTTTTTTTTTTTTTTTTTTTTTTTTTTTTTTTTTTTTTTTTTTTTTTTTTTTTTTTTTTTTTTTTTGTGTGTGTGTGTGTGTGTGTGTGTGTGTGTTTTAGTTTTTGAGACAGGATCACGCTAAGTTACACAGACTGCCTTTGGTCTCGAACTTGCAAACCTCCTGCTTCCGCCTCCAGAGCCGCTTGGATTATAGGCATGTGCCACCATGCCCAGATAGCCTAGCATGTTTTCATGAACATTGGTAGACGATATGTGCCTCCTGAGTCAAAGGACTTTATTACACATGACACTATTAGTTTCAAGTCTGCAACATTTCCCCTTTGCTCCCCAAGTCCCATTGGAACAATGCAGTGATGGGCCAAGGTAGATGATGTGTACATTGTAAGACTTATGATACAGACAAGGAATCCTGAGATTAGGAAGCCCTAAATTTTGTATAAGAGGCTGCAAAAAAACCTGTATAACCTTTGCTCTGGAAAAAGACATTATCTTTTTATTATGCTGGATAGCAAATAAATCTGCCCTTTACTCTAGAGAAAGTCACTATCTGTCTTCCAAAACTGTTCACTATATAAGTATCTTGGACAAAATCCAGAACAAAAGGCTGTCTGCGCCTCTGCCCACAAGATATACAGAAATGTGAGAGACCTATGGAGAATTGATTACCAACAGTTATTTCTCTTCATTTTTATTTTTTTTTCTCCAATTTCCTTTGTTTACTCTTTTGTTTTTCCTTTGGAGGGTTTTCTCAACTTTGCCTTCAAATCCATCTATTAAAGCTTTTATTTCTGCTCATGGTTTCAATTTCCAAGATCTTTAGGTTATTTTTCTTTTTTATCACCACCCCATGCTAGAGATCATACCCAAGGTTGTGTGCATACTAGGCAAGCACTGTACCAGTGGCCTGTATCCCCAGACCTTAGCTTATGTTTTGAATATTCTTTTTTGTATGGGATCATGTTATACAAATAAAAACCTTCACATTTCTTTCTGAGGTTGTTATTATTACTACTACTGTTGTTTTCTGTTATGGGCATCATGTGTGTTTGCTTATTTTGATCTTTGTTTTTCATAATGAATGCCTTCCCCAAGTCTTATGATCCTTGGTTATATCTTCACAGTAATAAGGGAATAAAAAACTGATCAGAAACTATTCATATATAGCAGCATTTATCAACCAATGGACTTATAAGTAGGATGACAGATTGGAATTGGATATTAAACTGGGGTCCTATAAATTTCAAAATGTACTTTTTTTTAAGTGTTGGGGATTGAACCCCAGGGCTATAGCCAAGGTAAGAAAGTGTTTTACTACTTACTGAGCTATAACCCTGCCCTGTACATTATTTTTATATTGTTGTTGTTGTTGTTAGGTGCTGTTAAGTTGTGTCCGACTCATAGTGACCCTCATAGGGTTTTCAATGGCTGATTGCTTGGGGATTGCTTTGGGAGTGGACTGCCATGTCCTTCTCTCATTTTTGCAGGACTGCAAATTTCGAACCCAGAACCTCAGAGACTGCAGAGCAGCGCTCTACCAACTGAGCTAAATCCCAGGCCCCCCCCCCTTTTTTATATTAGCATGGCATTTTCAAGAAAAACTCTCCAATCTTCTAATAGAACATGAGCCTAAAGAATTCTTCTTTGGACTCAAACTTTGAGGTGCTTAGTATCTACTCTTCTAGGGTTCTGCCATACAAATTGTCTTGTTCTTACAGGGCTTCCTTATGATGGAAGTTAAGGATCAGCTTTTCTACTCTGATAAATTAGCTATCATTTGTCCAACCACTTTTCCTCCTCTAAATTGTGTTGCCTCACTCATCTGCTATTCTCTCTGCTTCTAATTTCTTTGTCTTTCAGAGTTCACATATTTTGTCTTTACTCTGACTTTAGGTTTTCCAAGAAGGAAAATAAACATGTGTGTCAATCTGTCCTATTTAACTGGTTTATAAATATATTTACAAATTTTGGTTCAAACTACCAAATTGTCTTCAATTTGTACCAGTTTATTTTCCCCTGCAGCAGTATCAGTGCCTTAGTCATTACTGCTAGGTAGACAGTTGGATATTAGTAGGCCAGGGAGAAAAGGGGGACTTCATCATCCCTACCAAAGGTTAGGGGTTGCATTTCACTCAGTTGATAGCATGCAAACTCTGTGTGCTCTGAGGCCCTGGATTGGATCCCAAGCTCCACAAAAATGGGAGAAGAACCTGGCAGCCCATTCCCCAAACATCCCAAAACAATCAGCCATTGAAAACCCTATGAAAGCAGAGAAGAACTGATATAGTGCCAGGTATGGCACAGTGTTGGGGAATGTTTCATTCTGTTACACACAGGGTCGCTATGAGTGGGACTGACAGCACCTAACAAGACAACCAAAGGTTAAACAGCCTATAGACAAAAGGAAAGAAAGATTGAGAACATGTTTCCTGCCATAACCTAGGACTCGATCTTCCAGGACTCCTAAAGGACAATCCCTGGAAAATATCTAGGCATCATTGTTCTAAGGGCCTTAACAGAGAGTAATGATTGCCAGAGTCCTCAGATTATGAACAAAGGGATACCATTCTGAGGTGTCCACTTATGGGCCCATTCTTTTGAAGTGTGCCAAAAAGGTCTATTAACCCATTTTATGAAACAAAGATCCCAGGACACTTCTCCCTCAGAAGCACAGACTACATCTATAAGATTAGCTCAGATCCTTGCTCTGGGCAATAGGTACCTTAGCTATTGTGTGTTCTTATCCCTTAATAGTATATTATAGCTTTACAATAAACTTTACTTATAATCTGCTCTACACTTGCTATGTCTTATCTAAATTATTGTAATGGGGAACACAAGAACTGAGGTGCTGCTGCTGAACTCCTAGACCTGATCTCCACTAACAATTATTATCACTCTCATATCTTTGCTAACCTAAGAGGTTTCTTAGAAAAGGTACTTTCTAGTTGAAATGAACAATTCTTAGATCATTGATGAACATCGACCTGTTTTTATCAGTCCATTGTTATCCAACCCTCACAGGGTTTTTGATGGCTAAATGTTTGGGGATTGCTTCAGGAATAGATTGCTATATCCTTCTCCTGATCAGTCCCTTGTTTTTGTTGTTGGGTGCTATCTGAGTCAGTATCTGACTCATAGTGACCCTCATAGGGTTTTCAATGGCTGACTGTTTCAGGATTGCCTTGGGAGTGGATTGCCAGGCCCTTCTCCCATTTTTGTGGTGCTGGGAATCAAACTTAGGACCTCAGAGACTGCAGTGCAGCACTCCACCAACTGAGCTAAATCCCAGCCACTCTGTTTTATTTTACTTATTCTATTTATTTATTTATTTTTGAAACCATATCTTACTATGTTGCCCTGGCTGGTCTTGAACTTATGGGCTCAAGCAGTCCTTTCACCTCAGGCTCCCAAGTAGATGGGACTATAGGCATGTACCACCATGCCTGGCTTTGTATTTCAACTTTTAAGGTGTACCTGTGTAAGTTGTTATTCCTTTCCATTGGGACTTTTTTGTAATTCTGTAAAAGCTTTTGTATATGAAGATGCTAAAACTCTGTGTGAAAATATTTCTCCATTTTGATAGCTGCATTTTCATTTTGATGCACAGCAATTTTACATTTTTCAAAGGAAAATATCAATTTTCCTTTGTAATTCTTGTCACTATTTTTATGCATAGAAAGCCTGTATCTGTATTTGTCAACTTTCTTTTCTTTTGATATTTTCTTCCATTTTTGCATTAATTGATAATCCAAGTTAGAGTTTACTTTTTCCATGCATTATAAAGCAAGAATCTGGTATCCCTCTCCTCACGAACTCCTGGTCAATTGTTTTAGCATTATTTATTGAGTAATCCTTTAATTTCCTACTCACTTGTGTTGTCACCATCATTTACACAATCTACACAGATCAGGATATCTGGGCCATCTCTCTACTCCAATCAACAACATTCTGCTGATAAGATCTACCAATATTCCTGAATCAGTGTCATCTTCTATATCTAAAAAATATTGGCCTAAATATTTTAATATCTGCCAGAGGTCACTAAAGGTCACTAAGGTTACTAAAATTGATCCTTAATTCAAAAAGACATATATCACCAGATGTTGTTAGGTGCTGTTGAGTCATATCTGGCTCATAGCGACCCTCATAGGGTTTTCAATGGCTGACTGTTTCGGGATTGCCTTGGGAGTGGATTGCCAGGTCCTTCTCCCAATCACTAGATAGAACTAAAGAAAAAGTATCTTAATAACAGCTAAATTATATGTTCATTCATTACTAACTTTCTCATTTCTTGGTACATTTCTAAAATCTTTTATTCCAAAGAAAGTTTAGGTGGAATATGTATTTGGAACCAACAGATATTTCTCTTTTTAAAGTATTTTTGCATCTGATTATTCTTAATCACCAATTGTCATTATTTTATAACCAATAAGCTCTTTCATGGTGCTAATTAACTTTTTTATGCTTACAAATTAAAGTACAACGGACCTATTAGTTACATAAAAATGCTATCTGACCTATGGGCAAGTGATTCTTTTTATAAAGAAAAAAATTCCAACTGCCCACAAAAATATTATATTATATTCATAAACTTTAAAGCTTAACAATTCAAGCTTTTTTTAAAAAGTAGTTTGATTTTCAAATTAGCATCTGTGAAGTAAAGTTTACTTATATAGAAAAATCATCTGCTTCTTTTTATGTCTCAATAAGGTAGTTCCACACTTCCCTTCTTAGTAAACGTAATTGTTGTCAGGTGCCATCGAGTCAGTGTCGGACTCATAGCCACCCTATATATAACAGACAAAACACTATTGCTAGTGTTTCTCTGCTATTTATAGGGTTTTCAATGGCTGATTGTTTTGTGAGGGGGGTGGCTGGGTCCTTCTCCCAAGCCTATAGCACCTGGTATTCCCAGGTGGTCTCCCATCCAAGTACTAACCAGGCCCGACTCTGCTTAGCTTGTGAGAGATGACACCATAGTGGTACAACTGCAGGCAGTAAATACATTTAGAGGGGTAAAAAAATCACATTTAAAAGAAATTAATCAGCTGGGCATGGTGGTACATGCCTGTAATCCCAGTACTCAGGACACAGAAACAAGAAGATCATGAGTACAAGGTAAGACTGGGCTTCTTGGGCTGGGCTACATAGTGAGACCCTGTCTGAGATGGGGTGGGGGAGGGAGGAAAGGAGAGGAGAGAAATTATCAACATAAATCTGCAAGGTTAATCAAACCAATTTCTTTGTATGAATTTTTCTGTTTTTCATAAATATTCTAAGCACTAATAAGCTTAATAAATCCTTAAAAGTATTAGTTGCACTTTCAATTTACACTCCCTATAATTTATACCTTTTTATTTTGCTGCAGAACTGCTAGATATCTAATTGTTAATATAATGAATGCTACAAGTTACACACTTCTTCTGCAATGTTTTAAAAATATGACCTTATTAGGCTATGAAAGCAATCTGATGATCATAAGCAAGTTTGTCAACAAGGTCTTTGGTGACCTTGAGAAATTCCTTAGCTGTCTTTACTTTTCAGTCAGTGTGAAAGGTGCCTAAATTCAATAATTAATGTTCACCATATTCATACAGGGCTGGGATTTAGCTCAGTTGGTAGAGCACTGCGCTGCAGTCTCTGAGGTCCCGAGTTTAATTCCCAGCACCGCAAAAATGGGAGAAGGGCCTGGCAAGCCACTCCTGAGGCAATCCTGAAAACAATCAGCCATTGAAAACCCTGTAAGGGTCACTGTGAGTTGGACATGACTCAATGGCACCTAACAACAACAACAACAACAACATATTCATACAGCATCTACTATACATTAGACACTCCTAGTTAACTTTTCCACAAAAGTACTAATACAATTCACCAACATTTGGAAAGGATTTATATCATATTGGCCTACAAGAATGGAATAGGAGGAAAGAAGAAAAGTAAGAAATCATAAGATAGAAAGGGAGAAGAAAGAGAATAAATGACAGCAAACAAGTTGCTGTTCTCTCCCATCACCTACTTTGTTCTCTTCCTCTAACCTCACCAGAGATACGCAAACATGTACAGGGAATTGATTAGTATTAACAGATGTACGGTGCACACCATATTATTGGTTACCAGAAGGGATAAATGCCAATACAAAATCATACAATATGACAATATACCGCATAGGAGGAATAATACTTTGAATCCCTTAGTGCTATGAAACCATGTTAACTACGCCTTGTCACCTGAGCTGTGATTTCATCATCCCAGGAAGGATCAGAAAAGGGAGGAAGATAACGGTGGGTATGAGTGACTTTATCTAGAAGTGAGTAGATTAAATTTTCTGCCATCAGGCAGAAACAGAGAGGGAAAGAGGGTTAGTTGATAAGAAAATAAATCCAATTTAAAAAGAAAAAAACATTTGTCCTACAGAAGCTTCTGAAAATCACATATAGTAATATGTCAACTATGCTGAGGGGCATGTATTATTTCTAGTTTGCTGTGGCCACAGTAAGGCCACTATAAATATCACCATACTGAGATTCTTATATATTAGTAATTTTTGTTTATACATTAGAAGTATGGACTAGATTCTAATGAGTGGAACTACTGTGTTGAAGAGCATTGTTGTTGTTGTTGTTGTTAGGTGCCGTCGAGTTGGTATCTGACTCATAGCGACCCTCATAGGGTTTTCAATGGCTGGCTGTTTCGGGATTGCCTTGGGAGTGGATTGCCAGGTCCTTCTCCCATTTTTGCGGTGCTGGGAACTGAACTCGGGACCTCAGAGACTGCAGCACAGCGCTCTTACCCACTGAGCTAAAACCCAGCCCATGCATAGTATGTATTAAATGTGAAGAAACAGTCGGGGCCAATGGCACATGCCTGTAATTCCAGGGAATTGGGAGGTGGAACCAGGAGGAGTACCAAGTGTGAGGACAGACACAGCCTGAATAACTTAGAGAGAACCTGTCTCAAGAAAAAATGTAAAAAATGGCCTGAAGGTACAGCCCAGTGGCAGAGCACTTGCAAAGCATGGGTGAGGCCCTGGGCTCAACCCCCAGCCCAACCACAAAAGAAAAAAAAAAAAGTTAAGAAAGATTGCTAGATGGCCTTCTACAAAGGAAGGAACAGTTTATATGCCTTTTCCCTAGCATTTCTGCCAGAAATGTTATTGTTAGGTGCCATAGAGTCAAGTCCGACTCACAGAGACCCTCACAGGGTTTTCAATGGTTGACTGTTTGGGAATTGCCGTGGGAGTGGATTGCCATGTCCTTCTCTCATTTTTGCAGTACTAGGAATCAAACCTGGGACCTCAGAGACTACAGAGCAGTGCTCTGCCAACTGAGCTAAATCCCAGCCCTTCCGCCAGAAATAGGTGATTTTAATTTTAAGATATCTTTATGGAGGCCAGGCACAATGGCTCACATCTGAAATCCCTGAAACTTGGGAGGGAGAGGCAGGAGGACCACAAGCTTGAGGCCAGAGGCAACTTGTATAACTTAGTGAGTCCTTGCCTCAAAAATAAAAAATAAAAACTGGGGTAGGGTACAGCCCGGTAGTAGAGCATTTGCAAAGTAAATGCAAGACCCTGGGTTTATCACCCAAGTACTGGCAAAAATAAATAAATAAATAAATAAATTAATTAATTCTTGAAATATAAGGTCAGCCTGGTTAGTGCTCGGATGGAAGAATGCCTGGGAATACCAGGTGTTGCAAGATATGGTGAAGGACCTGGTAATCCACTCCTGAAACAACCAGCCATTGAAAACCCTATGAATAGCAGAGGAGTATTGACAAGAGTGTTGGACATGGCACAGTGTCAAAGAGTGTTTTGTTTAGTTGTACATACGATCACTATGAGTCAGACCCGGCTTGACAGCATCTAACAACAACAAACAACAACATAAAATTGGCCTTTTTAAATCTGGTGGTTTTAGAATAATCTTAGACTTATGCAGTGATCACCATTAAGTTTAGAACATTTTCATCACCCAAAAAACCAAATATCAAAATGATAAACAACATCCTGTTCTGTTAGCAGTGAGTACCAATTTGCTTACCCTGTCACACACTTGGTCCACCATTAATCTACTTTCTGTTTCTATGGATTTGGCTGTTCTGGATACATATATAAATGAGATCATACAACATGTAAGGTTTTTAAGATTGGCTTCCTTCCTTTAACATTGTAAAAGTTACAAAGTTTATGTTGTATCAAGTAGCTGTACTTCATTCCTTTTTATTGCCAGATAATATTCAGCTACATGGATAAACTATATTTTATTTATCTATTCACCGGGTGATGAACATTTGAGTTTCCAATGCTCAGCAATTAAAAATGATGCTGCAAAGAATGTTTTTATATGGGTGCATGGGTGCACGTTTTTAAATATCTGTTGGGTATATACCCATGTTGGAATCACTGGGTCATACAATAACTGTATTTATCTTTTGAAGAACTGCCAAATTGAATTCCAAAGGTTTTAATCTTTTTTTTTTTTTTTTTTTTTTTTTAGGTACTGGAGGTTGAACCCAAGGCCTTGCACTTGCATGCTCTGCAAGTGCTGGACCACTGAGCTGCACCCTCAGCCCGTTTTTTTTACTTTTTGAGACAGGGTCTCGCTAAATTACACAGACGGCTTCTGGTCTTGAACTTGTGATCCTCCTGCCTCTGCCTCCCAAGCCACTGGGATTATAGGCATGTGCCACGGCGTCTGGCAGTATGATTTTAATCTTGACAGTTTAATAGGCATTAAATATCACATATTCTTGAATCTAATCTGCACCCTTTCAACAGTTTTAGAGAGCTAAAACATCAGATTTGGTTTAGAATTGCATGTGATTTGGATTTGTGGGTCACACTCAAATCTAAACTGAATCTGATTCTTTAGTCCTCTAAAACTTTTGAGAAGGTGTGGCTGAGATCTGAGAATATGTGATAATTTCAGTGACTTTGTAATATGCACTTCCTGAGTTTTAGGCTATTTTCTTTCATTCATTGACCATTTTGATTTGTTCTTTTCTAAACTGCTTTTCATGTCTTTTGTCTTTTCTATCAAGTTACTTTTATTTATTTATTTATTTATTTATTTATTTATTTGTCTTTTGTAAGATTTTAAGAGTTCTCTGTATATTAAGCCTGCAGCCATAGCCCTGTGGCATCTGATCCCGTCAGATCTCGGAAGCTAAGCAGGGTCGGGCCTGGTTAGTACCTGGATGGGAGACTGCCTGGGAACACCAAAAGCTATAGGCTTGGGAGAAGGACCTGGCAACCCCCTCCCAAAAATCAATCTGCCATTGAAAACCCTATGAACAGCAGAGAAGCGCTAACACTAGTGTTTCCCTTGTTGTACAGAGGGTTGCTATGAGTTGGATACCGACTCGACGGCACCTAACAACAACAATTGTATATTAAACAATCTATTGTTCTTTGCTTTGTAAATATATTTGTCTTGATTCTAACATTTGTCTTCTAACTTAGTGATTCCTTATGTCATATAAAATATTCCTCTTTTATGGAACTGAACATATCTTCTGGGTTTTAGGGTTCATGAAAAAGTTCTTCCCTACTTCCCAATTATTCATGCAGTAGTCTAAATGTCCTTCCAAGATTTTTATTTATTTATTTTACATTAAATCTTTAATATGCAAAATTTGGTATATAGTAAAAACTACAAGTTTAACTATTTTCCTACAAAAATAGTGTCATTCTTATTATATAATAAATTATCAAGTGTAATAAATTTTTTCTGGATTCTTTGATGCTTGTTAAAGTTAAAATCAACTTAGTAGTCTGTATTTGGCATTTAGAAACACATTAAATGGAACAGGAGAAGAAGATACCAGAGTGTATCATGTGTAATGAGGATTAAGGTATATCATAAAATTTTTATTTCTGTTTAATACATACATATTAACAGCAAGCATTATTATGCATATAAAATATATTTCTTACTATGAATTAGAATAAAGTTTCAATTGTACTCTGTTTGTAGTCTACCTGTCTATTCCTTTATCCATCCCATATGCATCTGATCATATTTGTTTTCAGATAATATTTTGATATTTGGTAAAGCAAGCCCCTCTCTTTTTACATACTTTATTTGATTATTCTTAGACATTTCTTCTTCCACATAAATCATATGGTCATGTTTCCTGTAATGTTACAAAAAAAAAACTTGTTTCTATTATAATTAAAACTGCTAATTTGGGAGAGTTTATACTTTCCTGATACCATCTCTCTCTTTCTACTATTAAGTAATTGGTATGTCTTTATACTCCTGAAACATGATACATTTCCACAGCTCCTATTATAGGTTTTATGATTTACTTGTGAAATTTAATTGTAATTATTTCATAGTTCTTTTCATTGTTATGACAGAAATTTTTTCCCATTTCTATGTCTGTACAGAGTTTAATGAAAATATAAAGAAATGATCAATTTTATTATAAGGAGGAATGAGGAATGGGGGAGGGGGTGACCTCAGGGTGAACAGCCCAACTTTAATAGTCCTGGAAATAATTATAATAACACCAATAATACCAATGAATAGTAATAATATAGATGGGCTAGAAAATTCATGTAATAGTACTAACAATATAAAAAGAAAGTTCACTGCAGAAAAAGTTTCAATATTAAACATAATTGGGACCCAAGGACATATAGAAAAATATTACCATAAAAAGACAAGCAAATGGAAGAGATGTCTTTGGTGGGGGCATGGGATGGGGGGAGGAAGTGCACAAGAGGGTAAGGGGGAACTTATCTGTGTAATGCACAACAAAATGTGTATATGGAAATGTCACAATGAAAAGCACGTCAGAATGAATCACATTAAGGTGTACATTAAAAATCTCCAATAAAAAAATGATCACTTTTATTCAGTTTCTAGCTGGCTATCACACCAGATTATTTTATTAATTTTATTGTTATAACTTGAGTCTCTCAGGTTTCCTAGATGTAGCCGTATTTGCTAGGACCACTAGAAGAAAATAGCAAATAATTTGGCAGCACAAAATGGCAACAGTGAAAATCCTAACTAGCTCCTGATGTAAAAAGCAGCATATCATACACAGAAATGAATTACTAAAATGACTGGGATGCTCTCCTTTATTTCTCAAGTTTCTCTGTCCCAGCTCCTCCCTCAGAAGCTTCTTCTGCAGCTTCTACACAGTGTTAGTAGTGAGAGTCCCTGGCTTTTGATGCCTGTGTAGTATAGGAAAAGGACAGAGAGTGGTACTGGTTTTGAAGACACTATTAAAAATACATATCCAGCCATTCAGATACATGCATACATGGCATAGACAAGATGCTGGAAAGAATATTTTTAAAAAATCAAGAATGTGTAGAAAGAGCTGGGCATGGTGGTGCACGCCTATAATCCCAGCGGCTTGGGAGGTGGAGGGAGGCAGGAGGATCGCAAGATCGAGACCAGATGCAGTCTGCGTAACTTAGCAAGAAAGACCCTGTCTCAAAAAAACAAAAAAATAAAAAACAAAAAAAAAGGCTGTGGTGCAGCTCAGTGGTCCAGCACTTGCAAAGCATGCGAGTGCGAAGCCCTGTGTTCAACCCCCAGTACCAAAAAAAAAAAAAAAAAAGTCTAGAAAGATTACCAAATATGATGTGTAAAATGTAAATAAATGACTTTATTTCAAATAGAAATAATGCACGCTTTAAAACAGGCATAGGTAAAGCATGATGCAGTATCATTCCCAATAAAATAGTTATAGATAAAGTCTACTTCCATACTCTAAGTAATTTAGATACTCTAAGTAATTTAGATATAAATTTAAAAGCTTTCATGGAATTAACTGATCCTATTTATCACATTATTACTTTTATTAGGGAAAAGTTGCTTTCAAATAATCCCTTGTAAGTGAACTTCTGGCAACATAAGTCACATATTTTTTAAAACATACTCAGACAGCCCAATGGTAACAGTCTGTAAGTTATAGTACTTGCAAAAAAGGCAAAGAAAAAAAAAGAACAAATGAAAAATCTTCTATTAACAGTGACATTTCCTGACTGCTCCCTTACTTAAGAACAGAATTAATTTTGTTCAATAAAAATAAAATAGATTTCTATCGTACAAAATTTTCTCAAAAATTGAAATTTTCATAAAATCAGTACTACAGAATTTCAATTATATTGTTTATAATTCCATGTTAAAAATTAATACAGTATTTTATACTGGGGGAAAAAAAACGCTACCTAAAAATTTTCACCACGGTCAAATTTCTCATCTTTGAATTCACACAGTATATAGCTATAAAACATAGCTGTTACATAAACCACGTAGTTTATTGGTTCATTCAAGTTATAAAAATATTACTGACATTTCATCTGGTCAACCATCTTAAAGGTTAATTCTTGTTTCTGCTTTCAGATTTTATTCTAGGTGAACTGTGCTGGGCAGATTCTATTTACCTATTCTGAACAAACCACAAACTGTTTCATTGCTCACTCTTACTGTTAAGAACATATTGACTTGCTGCCTGCTCTGCTGTTTAATTCATTTATGCTGAGAATCAGGCATGAAGACAGAATTTTAAATGTGACATTTGCAGACTGTTAGGTCATTTTAGCTCTGACAACACTAGGGAATTCCTGACATAAACTGGACCTGATTACCATACACAGATGAGTTTCCCAAGGGGCAAATTTCAGACCATTTGTTTGTAATTTCTCACAGCATTTTAACACTAAGTTTTAGTATCAATGAAAAGATCTATATAGCCAACATTTTAAATTAAAAGCTTCTGTTTCTTTTAATAAGCTCACACTGGCAAGTCTAATCAACACATATCAGCTAAATAAATTCTTTTGATCAAAAAAGACATATGGAAAAACTCATAATAATAATAATATTCATAACAATTCTGATATGTAAGGGCTTTTAATAGTTCCTATAATCTGTAAGAATCTGAAAAATCTGCTAGGTCTAAAGGCTATTACTCTAGTCAACAGACCATTTAAAATGATTAGATTCTGGCCCAGCAAGGCAGAGATTATATGCTGTCAAAATTATAGTACAAAATCTAAGCTTAAATACTTACAACACTGCCTTTTCTAAGATTATCATTATGTAGAAAGATGATAAGAGTCATTTGAATTGGAAATGAACAAATTGCCCACATGACATTTGGAATTACACATTACAAGGGTTGATAATGGAGTAAGGTGGAGAAAATAGAGCAAGACTGTTTTCTTTTTTTAGCTACTCCAAAAAATTACATAAAATGATTTTTTTTCAGTTTTTTTCTTCATGTCACTAGCAAGTACTATGTAAAATGGTTCAAAATCAAAGTTTTCTGAAATTAAGTTGTTATTAAGTAATGCCCAAAAGATAATTCTGTTTACCCTATATTTTACATAAGAACTCTGGTGTTACTTACCAAGTAGCCTTTTAATATTTGTTTTGAGTGAGACTTAACTGTAATACATGAAGCCTAAACAGGGATAGACAGCCTGGAATGCCTTTCAGCTAGAGCACATTGATTTTGAAAAACCTAACAAAAGCAATTACTTTTCAGATATTAAAAATCTTGTTTCTTTCAAAAGAATAAAATGGAAAGCAAACCTGGTGTATTATCTGAGCTACAGGAAGTTGTTCAGCATATTTCAGAGGTTCCATTAGCTCCTCATCCATCTGGTCTTCCTTATAGCTGGAAAAAAAAAAGAAATAAAAAAAAACCTAAGGCAAATATATATTTAATACAAGTTTTTTAAATATTCAGTATTTACCAATAATCTTTGAAAACCACCCAATGAAAAATTTTAAACATGACCAAAAAATGTATTCAGACTGCATTTAAGTACTATGTAGTAAGATTGTTGCTGCTGTTATTGTTGTTGTTAGGTGCTATCAAATTGGGTCCAACTCATAGCGACCCTCATAAGGTTTTTCAGTGGCTGATTATTTTGGGAATTGCTTCTGCAGTGGATTATCACATTCTTCTCCTGTTTTTACGGTGCTGTGGATCAAATCCAGAACCTCTGAGAGTGCAGAGCAGCACTCTACTAACTGAGCTAAACCCCAGGCAATAAGATTAATTATTATCACCTAATGTTCTCAGTGCCTGCAGCCATAGCCCTGTGGCATCCGATCTTGGAAGCTAAGCAGGGCTGGGCCTCGTTAGTACTGGATGGGAGACCACCTGCGAACACCAGGTGCTGTAGGCTTGGGAGACAGACAGGCAACCCACTCCCAAAAATCAATCCACCAGTGAAAACCCTATGAACAGCAGAGAAGCACTGACAATAGTATTTCACCTGTTGTAATGCAGGGTCGCTGAGTAAGATACCAACTCGATGGCACCTAACAACAACAACAACAACAACAATGTTCTCAGTTCTTGCCTGAGATGTAAAACTGTTTGAGCTCTCTGTTCACACAGGGTGGTTATTTTATTTCGGGATTCTTCTGGGTCATAGCAACCCTCATAGGGTTTTCAATGGCTGATTGTTTCAGGATTGTTTTATGAGTGGACTGCCAGGTCCTTCTCCTATTTTTGTGGGGCTGGGGATCAAACCCAGGGCCTCAGAGACTGCACAGCAGCACTGTACCAACTGAGCTAAACCCCAGCCCAAACTTCATCTCTAGCAATATCTTTCCCATGTGTCAGTCCATTGTTTGAGCAATATGAGCCATGTGCAACCCCTCTGTGGGTCTAGTTACTTTCCCCATGCGATTATATTTGTATGTTTGGACCAAACACCAATTCTCTTCTTCTTTGTTGTTTTTAACATATATTAAGTTCCTTATAACCACCTAGGTACATTGTTTTTACCTTCTTAAAGATTAAAAACAATATATTATCCTTCTTTGCATATACAATGTTTACCATATAATACTAAAAAATGTTAGTTGAATTAATGTATGTTGTTGTTATTAGGTGCTGTCGAGTTGGTGTCCAACTCAAAGCAACCCTATGTACAACAGAAGAAACAGTATTGTTAGTGCTTCCCTGCTATTCATAGGGTTTTCAATGGCTGATTATTTTTTGGGAGTGGATTGCTGGGTCCTTCTCTCAAACCCACAGCACCTAGTGTTCCCAGGCAGTCTCCCATCCAAGTACCTACCAGGCCTGACCCTGCTTAGCTTCCGAGATCTGACAGGATCAGAAACCACAGTGGTACAGTTGCAGGCTAAATTAAAATACAAATAATATGAAACAAAAATACCTCTCTGAAAAGTTATTTTATATAGAAAATATTACCCTTAAGATTTATATTTAAAATGAGATGTAAAATTGACAATGCATACCTAACAGAATATAAAATGGACAAGTACAGAAATAATAACTCTAAATAATTATTAATCTTTTTAAAAACAGCAAATAAACAATAGATTTTAAGACAGTAAGAAGACCTAAGTATATTTAAACATCTTTGTATCTTTTTTCCTGCCAATTACTCATCAACTTATCAACGTAAAATTAAACCTTAAAAACTTAAACATTGAATTTTCTTGAAAAATAATGAAATAAGATTGGCCTAAATTTTGTGATCTTCAGTAAAGGATTCCGATGAGAACTATGGAGTCTCTCCCAAGAAAAAAGCAGATGTATAAATAAACAGAACTTCTGTACATTATTAAAGAACATTAATAGTATCTTATGTAGGTAAAAGTTCATGCATATCTTGCAGGATTAGTCTAGAGACAATTAACTCAATTTGGTGGAACTTTGAAGATTCTGGCTAATAATAGGGAAATAAATCTCAAAAATACTGTTTTATAGAGACAGAAAGTAAAAAGGTAGTTGCAGGAAGAGACAATGAGGAGTTATTATTTCATTAGTAAAGTTTCAATTACCAAGATGAAAAAAGTTCTACAGAGTGATGAGAGTTACACAATAATGTAAATGTATTTAATGCCAGTGAACTATATATTTCAAATGGTTAAAATAGCAAATTTATATGGTATTTATCTTTAGGTCTTTAGGGTCAGCCTTATTCAAATGCCACTAGTGTCTTTATGAGAAGAGAAGTCTTACTGAATTTTAATAATATCTATCTTCCCTTGTTTGTTGTTGTTAGGTGCCGTCAAGTCGTGTCCGACTCATAGCAACCCTCAGAGGGTTTTCAATGGCAGATTGTTTCAGGATTGCCTTGGGAGTGGGTTGCCACATCCTTCTCCCATTTTGCGGTGCTGGGAATTGAACTCGGGACCTCAGAGACTGCAGAGCGGCGCTCTAATTTAGTTCTAACTTCTGAGATGACTTTTGTCTTTTTTACAAATTTCTTCCTGCAGCTCAGTCAGGTTCTGTTTCACACATCTGCCTCTTCTTTGTCTATTTCAATTGTGTGTTTTTAAATGTCTGGCTCATGGTGTCCTTTTATAATGCAATTGCTTGTTTACTACAGGTTATTTATGTTCAAGTGTTGCCTTTCAGTTTTCCTGTTTTGTAGTTTTTCTCTTACATTTTTTCTTTTTAAACATTTTTTGCTCTCATTCTTTGTATGTTTGTGTTTGTGTGTGTGTATATGTATATAATTTACTAAGTTTGATCCCAATTTTCTACTTTATTCTTATATTAACCATATACAGATGCCGAGTTCTTTTTTTTTATTGAGGATTGGCCTTTTCGGGATCAGTAATAACAATTCATCTTGTGATGGGAGAAGAGAGGGAAGCTGGCTTATTTGGTTTCTCAGTTCAAGAGCACCCTCTTCTGTGGCTACAATGAAGTGTAGCTTCTTTAACAAAGTGCACTTTTTGTAGTGATGGTGGAACGGAATCTGTATTTTTTAAAATACTATCTTATTTTCCTAAAGTCCTTATCTTCAGTTGCTTTCTTCCTTCCCTTCACAACTGGTACTCCAAGAGACACCTCTATTCCCCTCCTGCCCTTTGCAAAATTTCTTCCATTAATTCCCAAGACTGTCATCTAAGGTCACTATACTTTCTATCTATGCTTACAGTATAATTCAGACAGAGAAAACTACAAATGTTAATTTCAGTTTACAATAGCTGACATCCCAATAAGTCCTAGAATTTTTCTTTTACAAACTGGTAAAGTTTTCTTTCTTAAATTTATCCAAGTATTCCTTTAACTTAACATTTTGAAACCTTTCAGGGACTACCTCTTCCAAAGGATATCTTTTTTCCATGATTTCTTTCCAAGGTCCTTCATTGAGAAGGTAAATAATTTAATAAAGGAGTAGTATCTGCATACAAAAAACTGTCTCTTCCTTGTTTTACTTTAATATTTTTCAAGATAGTGTTTTTATAGGAGAAGACAAATGGAATTTTCTTATTCTGTGAAAAGAATTTTGAATCCAATACAGTAATACCCGCACCTCAAATGAAAATGAAATTAAAATAATGTTCAAATCCTGTGCCTAAATAAATAAAATACGACTGGAAAATTATGAAGTCTACGAAATTTCTCTTTAAAATCCTGTCTTTGGAGTCCTTTTTTCCCTCATTCACAGATGAACAGTGCCTCAAAAATCTTTCTCCTCTTTGCTATCTAAGTACTACTGAAATAACACTGTAAAGTTACTTACTGTGCTATATATAAGACCATCTCTGATTCAGAAAGAGTAAAGTTTTTATTCCATAATGCTATATTGAAATCAGATTTTTTCATGTATGAAATGATATAGCTCATCGCAAACTAAAAGCCAAGCATCCTTCCAAACATTGAAAATAAGTCCAACTAAAAGCAGAGACACTGTGTTATGTTGGATACAAACTAAAAGATGACCAACAAATAATCCAAAACACATTATCTGGAGTAATCTAAAAACATCAGGTAGAAATTTCCTAAGCATATCAATAACTGGAATTAACCCAAAACTTAGTGTAACCTCTTGAACATGACAGCTCGAAAGAACTTCTTAAAACTAAAAGTATATAACTGAGATACCAAATTAACTTACTACGATCTTTGAAAAATAGAAATAGTTCCATTCCTAAAGCACACTCTTTTTTTTTCGGGGGGGGGGGGTGATACATGGGATTTGAACCCAGGGCTTCTCACATACCTTTTATTTTGAGTCAGGATCTCTCTACGTTACCCAGGCTACCTCTGGCCTTGAACTCGCCATCCTCCTGCCTCTGCCTCCCATGTGGCTGGAATCACAGGCATGTGCCACAATACTCAGCCTAACTTGCATTTTTTTTAACATGTTCAAGTAGTCATACAGTTGACAACAAATGTTGTGCAAAATATAATTGATAAACCTGGGACTCTGTGACCTTCCTGAAAATTTAAAGACTCTCTGAGAACTGTTCTCTAGTTTATAGGTTGTTGTTATTGTTATGGGCTGTCAAGTCACATCTGACTCATGGAGACCCTATGTACAACAGAAAGAAACACTATCCAACATTGTGCCTGCCACACATGTGATTTTTTAATGTTTGAGCCATTGTTGCAGTCACTATGTTTCTTTTCATTTTCAGTCATGCCACATGTGCAAATGGAAGCCCCAGGGGCTTTATTGGATTATCATAAAGGTCCACTCTACTTTGAGGAAGCAACCCTTCCCCAGTCATTTCTTGAATGCTTTCCAGCCTGGGGGGCTCATTTTCCAGCACTATATTTGACACTGTTTCTCTGCTATTTATAAGGTTTTTAATAGCTAATTGTTTCAAGAGTAGGCTGCCTGGTCCTTCTCCCTAGTATGTTTAAGTCTGGAAGCTCAGCTAAAAACCTGTCCACCATGGGTGGTCCTGCTGGTATCTGAAATACTGGTGGCATAGCTTTCAGCATCACAATAACATGCAAGCCCTCACAGCACAACAGGCATGTAGAGGAGATTATTGGTTAAATAGGTACAAATACAAAATGCTATTACAACACCAGAAAGGTCCCAAAAGTGCTTGAAGATTATTTTTGTGAAGATAGGCTATTCAGCTACAAGCAAATAATCTAATACATCACCTCCCTTGAAATGAGATCTGCTCCAAGCTCCCTGCATCACCACTCTTCTAATCATCAAAGTAAAAACTTGTGAGAGAAGATATGGAAATACAACCTTGGCTATAACCTACTTGAAAGAGCATAAGGAAGATGGTGAATGAGGGGATGGACACCTAATATGAAGCGGAGATCAGAAAATTAACTGCCAAGAGAATTAAGGTTACACTAATTTATGACCCAACTGTTAAAATGCATTCTATTTACTGTCAGCTCACAATATAATTCAAAGAATGTCTCTTAAGTACCTCAGTAAAGCTGATATAATAAAACCCTAGAAAACCAAGCTCTACCTAATTTGAGGGACTTTGGAAGTAACCTTATGTCAGTGAAGGTTAGCTTTCCACTAACTTGTAAGGAACTACTTTTGTTGTTAGGTGCCATCGAGTCAGGTCCAACTCACAGCAACTCTATGTACAACTGAACAAAACAATACCTAACACTGTGCCATGCCCAGCACTATGTCAGTACTCCTCTGCTATGCATAGGGTTTTTGGTAGCTGATTGTTTCAGTAGTGGGCTGCCGGGTCCTTCTCCCAAATCTACAGCAGCTGGTATTCCCAGGTGGTCTCCCATCCAAGTACTAACCAGGCCCAACTCTGCTTAGCTTCCAACATCTGATGAGATTAGAAACCTGGGTGGTAGGGCTATAGCACCATAGGTAATTCTAATATAGCAGTGTAGGGAGCAGGAGGAAGATATCAAGACCAAAAACTGTCAAAATTCTTGACTATTTTCTCTGTGCCACTAAACCTATCAGGAGTTTTATGTGCATTGTTCTAGTCCTTTTATTTTGCTTTTACATACATATCTATGTATACATGAAAAACACATAGGACATCCATAAATCATTTCATTAACAAATTATACTGTGTATAATTCAGCCATTTGTTTTTTCATTCAATTACATGAGGCCAAATATAGCCTGTCACTTGTTTTTGTATGTTTTATAAGCTAAGAAGGGCTTTTACATTTTTAAATGGCTGAAAGAAGTCAAAAGAGTAACAACAATTTATGACAAGTGAAAATTATACCAAATTTAAATTTCAGTGCTGCCTTAAAACAACAGAATTGAGTATTTGCAACCAAGACCAGTATGTCCAACAAAGGCTAAAGTATTTGCTATCTGGCCCTTTACAGAAAGTTTTATGCTACCATAATTATTTAGAAATGGACATGTTAGTTCACATATTATGCATATTTAAGTTTTTGCTGCAACCAACCAAACTGCTATCCAATGTAGCTATATTAACTTACACTGCCACCAGAAATGTATAACTTCCCATTTCCTTCTATCATTACCACTCAATTTCCCCTAAGAAACAGTATCTCAGTATTTTCATTTCTTTTTCCCTTCTAAAAACATTTTTACATGGTCACGACACATAGGTCTTTTCTCTTTTCCAAACTGTATTTCTTTCGCTTATTTTTCTATTGGGTTTGTCTTTTTAAAAATCAATATGCAAAGTTATTTATATAATATAGACAGAAACTCTCTAGCATACATTTTACAAATCATTTCATCCAGATTTTCTCTTCTAACTTTGTTATTTTCCCCCTTCTATATCTGTTTTGGGCTGGGATTTAGCTCAGTTGGTAGAGCATTGCTCTGCAGTCTCTGAGGTCCCAAGTTTGATTCCCAGCACCACAAAACGGGAAAAGGATGTGGCAACCCACTCCCAAGACAATCCCGAAACAGCCATTGAAAACCCTATGAGGGTCACTATGAGTCGGATACTGACTCGACAGCACCTAACAACAACAACAACATATATGTTTTAATTTTGTGTCAGTAAACTTCAACAATTTTTTCTTTTATTAGCTATGCTTTGAGTAGAAATCACAACTTTTCCTTCTAAATCTAAAAGGCATTAGTTATGATGTTTTGTTTTTTACATTTATATCTTTAATCCATTTGCAATTTGTTTTCATTTGTGGTGTAAAGGAAAAACCTAGTTTCACTTTTGCAATAAACCAATTGCTTTAACTTGGATTTTTTTACTTACCTGTCGTTTCTTCCAATTTCTTATAAAACCCTATCAATCATATATTGTTATACATTGGTCTCTTTTAGGGCTTTATCATCTATTGCATATTTATTTACCTAATCTGAACAAATATCACATTATTTAGATTAGTACATCTTTAAAATAGAATGTCTTAGTATCAGAGGAAATGGCTTTTCCACCACCACTGCCATGCTTCTTCTTCTTCTTGTCAGTTTGCCATACTGTGGGGCCTTGTGTGTTGCTGTGATACTGAAAGCTATGCTACCAGTATTACAGATACCAGCAGGGTCACCTGTGGTGGACAGGTTTCAGCTGAGTTCCTATATTAGTTTATGTGAATTTAATAAATAGCTTGTTAAGTTCATTGAAAAATCATGAAAGAACAGAATACAGTAATGGTTGAGAGTGTATATCTGGAGGCAGGTAGTGTTTCTACTTATTAACTATGCCACAAAATACAAACCTCTTCACCTCTGTTGTTGTTAGGTGCCATCAAGTCAGTTTCCGACTCATAGAGACCCTACATACAACAGGTGAAACATGACTGTCAGTGCTTCTCTGCTATTCATAGGGTTTTCAATGGTGGATTAATTTTTGGGAGTGGGTTGTCGAGTCCTTCTTCCATCTTCATCTCTAGTCATTTCTAAAACTAAAGTTGTAACAACTATAGTTGTTTTCAGAATTAAATAAACTAATAAATTCAATGTGCTTAGTGTAGTGCTGGGCACTTATTAAATACCAGAAATTTAAAAGAAGTTATTTGTATTTGCAAATAACTTGACTGAAGTTATAATAATAATAATTTATTCTTATCTCTGAAGATTGTCTACTTCTCTATTTAGGTGTTCCTTTATGTTCTGTAATTAATTTTATAATAGCCTCCATAAAGATGAACATATTTTAAAATGTATATCCAAGTGGCTATAGCTTTGGTTGTTTATGTTTTCTACTATGTAATATCCATGATATATAATGAATAATAGATAGATAGATAGATAGATAGATAGACAGACAGATAGATAGATAATAGATAGATAGGAAGAAAGAAAAAAACTTAAGTATCCACAAATGGATCTACAGGTTTTGTTCTGACCCTCATATGTTACTATTCTAATTCAAAACTCTGGGTTTCTGTATTACTGATTATCACTTAGGCAGCCACACATTCCACTTTCACATAAGACTTAGGTTTTAGCTCCTTACGTGTTTTCCTCCATGAGATTTCCCTATTGTTAAGCAAAGCTCCCTTACAGCTTCCTATTCAGCAATAAGCCAAATGCAAATACTTTCTGGTCACAAATAGGCCAACAGTAGGATAAGGCAAATGGTACCTGTAAAGGCATGTCTGGATGAAGGTATAGCTGGACACATCATGGGTTGGACCAAGAAGGAAATTTCAGCTCTACACCACATGAGAGCCTGAAATGAGGAGATGGACCTCACCCACTGACACTCTCTCCTTTAATAGGAAATCTAAACTGGCCTTGTAAAAGGAGATAGGGTCTGAGCTTGTTGCCAATTGATGTTTAGAAAATCAGCTGCTACTATCTAGAAACATTACAGCAAATGAAATCATGGTAGCTCCTCCCATGGAAGAAGAGGAGGTCATCAGTTCAATATGGAAAAAGCTAGAAATACATTCACCAAATAATGTTGCTTGTCTATATACACCTTTTTTGGAAGCTCAGCTATGTATTTAAGAGTACAGTTTTGTTAATTTGTAGAGCTTCTAAGTATTTTATAATAAGAGTTTTTCAGAAAAATCCAGTCAGCAACAAACCCAAAAGTGAATTCAACTGATTAGTATTTATTATTAATTCAAATCAAGTCTCTATCTCATTTATATTAATTTCTTATTCTGGAAAAAGTGAAATGTTATATATCATTTTGAATATTAAAGTATTCTTTTATCGAGAAATGTTTCCTTCTGATGAAATTTGAAACTACAACAGACAAAAGCTATTAGAGTTAAGTTGTGTTTTTACAGCTAAAGTAAAAATTAGATTACTTAAATTTAATGTCAAACTCACAGGCAACTTTCATGTATTCATTATTACCCAAAGTTACCTATTTTCTGTATACTCAAAGTTTTACTATGCCTAATTTTCAAAGAAATATAAAGAAAAAAATCCTTACCACTAAAACCATACAGGATATAATCTTACCATTTTCTATGATTTACTGTTGTTAGTTGCCTTCAAGTCCGGTCTGACTCACAGCAACCACACATAGAATAGAATGAAACACTGCAGACACTGTGCCATACCAGGCACTGTGTCAGTGTTTCCCTGCTCTTCAGAGGGTTTCCAATGGCTGATTGTTTGGGGATTGTTTCGGGAGTAGGCTGCTGGTTCTTCTCCCATTTTTGCAGTGCTGGAGATCAAACCCAGGACCTGAGAGAGCACAGAGCAGCACTCTACCAACTGAACTAAATCCCATCCTATGATTTAGAAGAGGTGTATTACAGCACATTAAACAGAAATAATAGTAAACACCACTTTTTTTAAAGTGCAAGTTAGAGCTTTCCCTTTAGTTAGATACAAGATTTTAAATGTATACATCATATTTATGCAAAGCAATTATAGCAGTTATAACTTTATGTTTCACAATATAGTTCATTATTATCTGTTTCAGTACCTCAAAACAAAAGTCCAAAAGATTGTTGTGAAACATGTAATCTTTTAAGCACCCAATAAAAATCTAAAGTGCTATCTACCTTATTGTTCCCTCAATACTCTAAACACACACAACTTTGGTAAAAAGAGATAAACGTTTTTAAAAATTAGATATACTGATTTTAATGAAACACAATTTAACTGTTCACTCTCTCTGAATCTCTAACTGGCAATATAGTTTACACCACGCCAACTAGGTCCATTACCATTCACAGTGTGGTAAAATGTAATTCTCAGCCAACATTCCTATTTAGTTACCATGTGTCAAACTAGGTATTCTGAGATCATATCCTATGAACTCTTGCATTTCAATAATTTGTTTGCTTTTCACTTCTTGGGAAATTATAGTGGAAAATATTAATTAACATTAGAAGCTGATGCCATCAGATAAACATTCTTAATATTAAGGTTAAAATTAAGGTGGCCGATCTCATTTTAAAAAGCATTCCATAACAATATGATTACCCTAAAGTACTGACAGAATAATATGTCACAACTGTATCAATTTAAAGAAAGTACAGAGTCCAGATTATTACTGAGTATAAGAACTTTGTATACAAGTATTTAAAATAGAAAAAGATGGAGAATAATAGAGCTAGTGAATGTTGGTAAATTACTGCCATGTGTACCTCAAATGGAAATTGCCAATAAGTTTTTGTTTTATAAATAAACGTAGTATGTCCACCTTTCTCACATAATATTTTACTGCTATTTATAGTAACAAGACGGGGCAAATTAAAAATGATTGTTTTTAGTCTTCTGCAATTTTTACTTTTATGAGAAAATTAACTTTGAAATGAAAAGATTTAACTATCTTCTAAAAATTTATCTATTGCACTTACAGAAAAATATACTTTAAACAATACCATATCAATTTAGCCTGCATCCATAGCACTGTGACGTTTAATCCTGTCAGATCCCTGAAGCTAAGCAGGGTCGGGCCTGGCTAGTACTTGGATGGGAGACCACCTGGGAATACCAGATACTGTAGGCTTGGGAGAAGGACCCAACAACCTACTCCCAAAAATCAATCCTCCATTGAAAACCCTATGAACAGCAGAGAAGCACTGACAATAGCATTTTGCCTGCTGTATATAGGGTCGCTATGAGTCAGACACTGACTCGATGGCACCTAACAATGACAACAACATATAAATTTAATGAAACTTCACTAGCCAACTTTATTTTCAGTTTTTAATTCCACTTTGGCTTTATTTTTTAAAGTTAATTATAAAATTTCAATTTAACAAGTAGCCTTGAAAAAGTGATAGTTTTCTAATAAACTTAAGACCTCTGACGCAAAACTGGCATAAACCATGAGAATTGACAATAAAGATGTTAGGGCCCTGTCTGATACTGGGTTCATTTTATTTTCCCTCATAGTAAAACTTAACAATAGGGAAATCTCTTGGAGGAAAACACGTAAGGAGCTAAGGTGGATGTTGTTGTGAGGTGTCATCAAGTGGGGTCTGACTCATAATGACCATATTATGGGGGCTTGAATGTTCTTATGATGCTGAAAGTTACACTACTGATATTACAGATACCAGCAGGGTCACCTATAGTGGACAGGTTTCAGTTGAGCTTCCAGCCTAAGACAGAACTAGGGAGAAGGACATGGCTAACCTACTGCTGAAACAATAGTCATTGAAAACCCTATGAATAGCAGAGAAACACTGTCAGATATACTACTGGAAAATGAGTTCCCCAAGTTGGATGGCACTCAAAAGATGACTGGGCAAGAGTTGTCTCCTTAAAGTAGAGTCTACCTTTATGGTAGGAATGGAATAAAGCCCCAGGACCTCCATTTGCTATTGTAACATGACTCAAAATGAGAAGGAACAACTGCAAATATTCATTAATAACTGGAATGTGAAATATATGTAGTATGAATCTAATTCATAGAATCTAATTCTATGAATTAGAAATCATCAAAAGGGAAAGGGAGCACATAAACATCGACATTCTGGGCATCAGTGAGCTAAAATGGACTGGTATGGGCCATTTTGAATCAATAATATGGCCTACTATGCTGGGAATGACAGATTAAAGAGAAATGGGGTTGGATTCATCATCAAAAAAAGACATCTCAAGCTCTGTCCTGAAGTACAATGCTGTCAGTGATAAATAATATCCATATGACTACAAGGAAGGTCAGTTAATATGACTATTATTCAAATTTACATACACACCACTAAGGCTACATAATCAAGATAGGGAAGATTATTACCAGTTCCTGCAATCTGAAATAGATCAAACATGGAATCAGGATATACTGATAATTACTAGTGACTGGAATGCAAAAGTTGGAAACAAAGACGAAGGCTCAGTAGTCAGAAAATATGGCCTTGGTGACTGAAACCATGCTAGAGATCTCATGATAGTATTTTGTCAGACTAATGACCTTTTTATTGCAAATACATTTTTTCACCAACATAAATGGTAACTACCACATGTAATTTACCAGATAGAACATACAGAAACCAAACTGACTACATTTGGGGAAAGAGATGATGGAAAAGCTCAATATCAAAAGTCAGAACATGAATGGGTGCTGATTGTGGATTAGACCATCAACTGCTTATACTCATGTTCAAACTGAAACTGAAGAAAAGCAGAACAAGTGTACAAGAGCCAAGGTATGACCTTGAGTATATCCTACCTGAGTTCACAGACCACCTCAAGAACAGGTTTGATGTGTTAGACACTAATGATTGAAGACCAGACGAGTTGTGGAATAACATCAAAAACATCATTCATGAGGAAAGCAAAAGGTTATTAAAAAGACAGGAAAAAAATATCAAATTACATGTCAAGAGACTCCGAAACCTGCCCTTCAACATCAAGCAGCTAAAGTAAAAGGAAGACATCACAAAGTTAGAACTAAACAGATTTCAAAGGCAGCTCAAGAAGACAAGATCAAATATTATAATGACATGTACAAAGAACTGGAGATAGAAAACCAAAAGAGAAGAATACACTGTTTTTCTTAAGCTTAAGGGATTGAGGAAAAAAATTCAAGCCTCGACTGGCAATGGTGAAGGAGTCTACAGAGAAAATATTAAATGATGCAGGAAACATCAAAAAAAGATGGAAGGAATATACACAGTAATTATACCAAAAAGAATTGGTGGATGGCCAACTATTTCAAGAGGCTGCATAAGATCAGAAAACCTGCACGTAGTTGAATACAAACACTATGACGTCAGAATTAGTATTCTAAACGACTGATAGTTGTTGTTAGGTGTCATCAAGTCAGTGTTCAACTCATAGTGACATAGTACAACAGGTGAAACATCATTGTCAGTGCTTTTCTGGTATTCATAGGGTTTTCAATGGCTGATTTTATTTTGGGGATAGGTTGCAAGGTCCTTCTCCCAAGCATACAGCACCTGGTGTTCCCAGGGAGTCTCCCATCTGAGTACTAACCAGGCCAACCCTGTTTAGCTTCTAAGATCTCATGGGATTGGATGCCACAGTGGTACGGCTGCAGGCAAAAGACTAATAGGTTACAATAATGACTAAAACTTATAAGAAGGTTATTAGTAAGATAAAAAGCATAAAAATAAGCATAAAGTCCTAAGATAAAAATTGTTTTGTTTTGCCTTTGTTTTTTGTGGTGCTGAGGATAGAATTCAGGGCCTTGTACACGTTAGGCAAGCACTCTACCACTGAGCTACATCCCCAGCCTCCTAAAGTAGTTTTAAAAAAAAACTAGCTACACAAAAAGCTATGAGAAGGCCAGGCTAACAATTACTCCTGAAAAAATGGGCCATATGTGGCATGGCTGGTAAAAATGCAAATGAAACTATACAAATAGCACGACAGTTAACCAAATAAAGATGCTAACTCTCCACTGTATATTTTGCACTGGAGTAAATACATCAACATGACTGCAATGGTTTTAGAAGGCAAGTATGCGCACTTTATGTACACTACCCTGAATCCTCAAGATCATTCTAAACATACAGAGTATGTTTATAGATAAAATAAGTGAGTTTCAGAGAAACTAAATGTGCCTGAAGACACAAAGCAAGAAACTAGACCAAAATATGCGTGCAAGTCCATTCACCATCATACTCTTTCTACTACACCATGTTGCCTCAAAGGTTTCTTCCAGCACTGGGAAGGGCAAATTGTTAGTACCTGACCTGTAGAATATTTGAAAACCAGAAAAAAAACAAATACCGTGATTTCAACAAAAATGGCAGTTTCTAAAATGGGATAACAGATTTATATTATTAAATGTCTTCTGCCTTTTGCTTTACCCAACAGCTACAATGCTAGTGTAGCCAAACCCTGACATGTGATTCCATCTGATCTCAGAAGCTAAGCAGAGTCAGCCTGGTTAGTCCTTGGATGGGAGACTGCCTGGGAATACCAGGTGATATAGGCTAGGGAGAAGGATCTGGTAGCCCACTCCCAAAACAATACACCATTGAAAACCCTATGAACAGCAGAGAAGCACTGACATAGTGCCAGGTATGGCACAGTGTCACAGAGTATTATGATCTGTTATACACAGGTTTACTATGAGTCGGACCCGACTAGATGGCACCTAACAAGTTGTTGTTATTGTTAGGTGCTGTTGAGTCGGTATCTGACTCATAGCAACCCTCATAGGGTTTTCAATGGCTATTTTCGGGATTGCCTTGGGAGTGGATTGTCAGGTCCTTCTCCCATTTTTGCGGTGCTGGGAATTGAACTCGGGACCTCAGAGACTCCAGCGCAGCGCTCTACCAACTGAGCTAAATCCCAGCCCCACCTAACAAGTATTATACAAAAACCCACCTTTTAAAACTTAAAACTACTTTTCCCCACTAAAAAATAAAGATTATTACTAACTAATAACAAGTAATCCTCATACCTAACAACAATTCTTCACACAAACATCTAAAGATTTTTTGACTCTTCAATTTCTTTTTCAAGTATTTAATAATATCCAAACTATCATATGAAAAATGCCAGAAAATTGGTAACTCAAAAGTATCCATATGGTTTTGCTATTTTATGGGTAAATTTTTCTCAGGGGGTTGGGGGGCATTGCAACAGGGCCTCATTTTATATCCCAGCTGGCCTGGAACTCACTATGTAGAACAAACTGGCCTTGCATTTGCATTCATCCTCTTGCCTCAGCTTTTCAAGTACTGGGATTACAGACATGTGCTACTACACCTGGCTTTATTATTAAGCTTCTTAAAACAAAAACATTACACCAGAAAGAAGTTCTAACCATTGTTTTCTAAAATTGGCAATTCAATCTCAAAAGTCTTTTTTCTCCTGTTAGTGATCTGAAGAAATAGGTGTCATGATTCATTTAAAGGTATAATTTACCTCAATCTCTAGCATTTTAGAAAAGATCTTTCTTATGTACAAATATAAACTACTACTGCCATCTTCTGGTAACATACAATTTCTCAATTCTTTATAGTTTTTCTACAAATAAGAATCTTTCATACATTAAAAATAACAATTTTATATTAATAAAAAATAATTTAAGCAAATGGACAAAATCAGTATCTAAGAATTGTCAATGCATATAGCTTTTCTCAATAATGCTAAACACTTATTAAGAATTTAACTATATTTAGCTGGGCGTGTATGCCTGTAATCCCAGTGGCTTGGGAGGCAGAGTCAGGAGGATCGCAAGTTCGAGACCAGAGGATGTCTGTGTAACTTAGCGAGACCCAGTCTCAGAAAGTAAAGGAAAAAAAAAAAAGGGCTGGGGGTGCAGCTCAGTGGTCCAGCACAAGCATGCAAGCATGAGGCCTTGGGATCAGCCCCCAGTACCATAAAAAAAAAGAAAGAATTTAACTATATTTGAAGCACGGAATAAACATTTTACAAGCAAAATGAAAATTAATTCCCTTTAAAACTAAGTGAGAGAGAAATATTTCCATTTTACAGATGCAGAACCTGAGAACAGACGAGGTCAAGAAATTTACCCAAAGTTATACAATTAGTAAATAACAGAGGCTCTCAAACCAGGAGCTGACTTGTTTTGAATTATTATGCTATAAAGTCAGATAATAGACATTAAGTAAATTTTGAACTTACTTAGAATATGAGGACTTAATATAGTGGAATGGAGCAATATTCTAATTAGCATGGCAATGAGGAGAGTAATAAAACATTGACTTAAATTTTTAAAAGAAACTTTAGAGGCCTCATGATCTATTATTCCTTACAACTCAGAAATTTATTCTCTAAATATCCCAATGGATCTACTTCTAATAATTTTATAAATTAACACATAATTATTGGATTGGATATAATTTAATACTTTTAAGTTCCACTATGTAGTGTTTAAAATTAACTTTCTTTTAATAATTTTTAAAATATTAATAAATATAGTTGGAAACTACTATTCCTGGTAAGCATGATATTTGCCAACTGACGATTATTTGTAGAGGTTTTATTTCTACAAAAAGACATAGCTGTACGCACTGGTGCACACCTATTACCCCAAAGACTCAGGAGGCAAAGGCAGGAGGATCACAAGTTTGAGGCCAGAGAGAGCCTGTGTAACTTAGTGAAACTATCTCAAGATAAAAAATAAAAATGGGATTGGGGGTGCATCTCAGTGGTAAAGCACTTGCAAAGTATGCATGAGGTCCTAAGTTCAACTCCTCAGTACTGCAAAAAAAAAAAAAAAAAAAAAGTTATAATAACATACTGTACTATACTGTCATATACATTGATTTCTTAGAAATCATAAAGCAACTCAGTGCATATTTTTGCTAATGATAGGTGCTTATATATTGCTAAAAATTAAAAAATGATCAATATATTTTGAAATAATTTTATGTGTATGTAAAATGACAAAATGGACAACTTTACCAGTTTTATATCTTCATAAATTAAATAAATAACATCTAATTTCTGAAGTTCCACTTTAATGCCATCTTAAATAAGTGAAGCAATAAATAGTTATGTTGTTGTTATTGTTGTTGTTGTTGTTAGGTGCCATCAAATCGGTATCCGACTCATAGCGACCCTCATAGGGTTTTCAATGGCAGACTGTTTCGGGATTGCCTTGGGAATGGATTGCCAGGTCCTTCTCCCATTTTTGCGGTGCTGGGAATTGAACTTGGGACCTCAGAGACTCCAGCGCAGCGCTCTACCAACTGAGCTAATAGGTATTAATATAAGATAAATGGTGAAATAAGATGCTTACAATAATAGAGCTACTGATTGATGAATAAATTAATTACCTTGAAAAACATGGTAGTATATAGAAAAGTAAGGGCTAAATCCATTTAATTGTTACGTGAGCCATTTTGTTGATTCTTTGTTTGTAAATTCCACAATCTTATCAACTTACTACGGACAATTTTCAATGAATAATTTGATTACAAAATTTCATATTCCTCACAATTTTATTCAATTTTCAAACAGATGTTTCTGTGGAATATGTACACTTCTGATTTAATGTCCTAGTAAACATAAATACACTAGAATCCATGTGTTCAATGATATATGTTATAGTAGTTGTAAGGGAAAATTTTGGAAGCCAGTTGTCAATCTCTAAAATAAAAAAAAAGAAAGAAAATAGTCTATTGGAGTTTTGAATAGGATTGGGTTTATCAACACTAGAATCAATAAGATTCCAAAATATTGTTGTTGTTGTTGTTGTTGTTGTTGTTGTTGTTGTTGTTAGGTGCCGTCGAGTTGGTATCCGACTCATAGCGACCCTCTGTACAACAGGGGAAACACTATTGTCAGTGCTTCTCTGCTGTTCATAGGGTTTTCAACGGCAGATTGATTTTTGGGAGGGGGTTGCCAGGTCCTTCTCCCAAGCCTACAGCTTCTGGTGTTCCCAGGTGGTCTCCCATCCAGGTACTAACCAGGCCCAACCCTGCTTAGCTTCCAAGATCTGACGGATGCCACAGGGCTACAGCTACAGGCCCAAAATATAGAACCGCTATAAAAATCAATTGTACTTCTATATTTGAGCAACAAACAAATGGAAAATTAATATCTAAATAACTGTTGAGGTACATTTATGGATTGGAGAACCCAATATTGTTGTTTTTGTTGTTAGGTGCCGTTGAGTCGGTATCCGACTCACAGCAACCCTAGATATAAGAGGCGAAACACTATTGTTGTGCTTCTCTGCTACTCATAAGGTTTTCAATGGCTGATTGTTTTTTTTGGGGGGAGGGAGTTGCCAGGTCCTTCTCCCAAGCCTACAGCACCTGGTTTTCCCAGTTGTTCTCCCATCCAAGTACTAACCAGACCCAACCCTGCTTAGCTTCCGAGATCTGACTGAATCAGATGCCCCAATGGTACGGCCGCAGGCAATATTGTTAGACTATCCATACTCCCCAAATTAACACAGTCAGACTCCCCAAATTGATACAGTCAATCCAACCCTAATCAAAATCCCAGTAGGCTTCTTTCTTTAAGAAATTAACAAGCTAATTTATAAATAAAATGACCTTCAATGCCTACCTCACATCATACTCAAAAATTAATTAAAAATAGATCAGAAGCTTAAACATAAAAGCAAAAACTGTAAGACTTCTAGAAGAAAACAGAGAAAAATCTTTATGTTTTTGGGTTAGCCAAAGATTGCTTGCACAAAGGGCACTAAGTATAAAGAAAAATTGATAAAAATCAACATTAATTGACAATCATCAACAAAAATTGATAATCATCAACATTAAAGCTTCTACTCTTTAGAGACTCCTCCAAGAAAATGAAAGATGAACTACTGACTGAAAAAAAAATTGTAATACATTTATCTGACAAAGAACTTGTATCAAGAATATACAAAGAATTCATAATTTAGCAAAATATTTGATCTTTAAAAACTGAGCAAACTACTTGAATATACAGTTCATAAAAGATATATGAATGACCATTAAACATATAAAATGATGTTCAGCATCCACAATTATTAGACAGGCAGATTAAAATCACAGTGATATAGTAATTACATGTGCACAAGAAGAGCTAAAAGTAAAAGGAAAATACCAAGAGCAAGCAAAGATATGGAGCCATTATTTGTGGAATGCAAAATGGTAGTCATTTCGGAAAATTATTTAGAAGTTTCTTATAAAGTTAAATATGTATTTCCACATGGCCCAGAAAATCCCACCATTCTTATTTACTCAAATGAAATGAAAACTTACATTGGTATGCAAGCATTTATAGCAGTTTAATTCATGATTTCCAAAAACAGATTGGGGAGGGATGAGCTTTAACAAGTAAATGAACAAACTGTTATCACCATAAAAATGTATACTATTCAGGAATGCCTGCAGCCATACCACTGTGGCATCTGATCCCGTGAGATCATGGAAACTAAGCAGGGTCAGGCCTGGTTAGTACTTGGATAGGAGACCACCTGGGAATACCAGGTGCTGTAGGCTTGGGAGAAGGACCTGGCAACCCACTCCCAAAAAACAATCCGCCATTGAAAACCCTATGAATAGCAGAGAAGCACTGACAATAGTGTTTTGCCTATTGTCCGTAGGGTCACTACGAGTCAGACGCTGACTCTATGGCACCTAACAACAACAAATTCAGAAATAAAAAGAACTACTGGTAGATATGACAACACAGATACACGCATTATACTAGTGAAAGAAGCCAGACACAAAAGGTTATAGAATGCATGATTCTATCTGTATGACATTCTCGAAAACATAAAAAGTATGAAGATAAAACACAGACCAAAGGTTTCCAAGGACATTAGGGAAAGATGCAATAAAAAGGAGCATAAAGAAAAGTTATTGGGACAATGGATTGACATGGTGATTATCCAACTGTATGCACTTGTCAAAACTGAAATGTGCACTAATAAGCATGGCTTTATTTACATTAATTATACTTCATTTTAAAAACTCAACTGTAGCTTCATAGAGCAATATAAGTGAATTCCACAAACATTAGCAAAAGAAGCAAAACATAGTGACCAGGGATACATGCTTTAAAGATAAACTAAAAAGAAGAACAAGAAAGTAAATTCCATAAAAACTGAGACAGTGGTTAACTTTGAGGGAAAACTTACTGGTAGAAACAAAGAAAAGGCATTAAGGATACAGAAGCTTCCAGTATATCAGTATTTTTTTTTCCTTCTGGCAATTGCATGAATATTTGCTTTGTGATAGCTTATTTACATATATTTTATTTGTATATTTTACAAACATATCCTTCCATACAATTTATGTTTTTACCCTTTTCTGTGTGATAGGAGAAATTATTCATTTTAAGAGAAAGCAAGCCTCACAGCTCAGATTAAACTATAATGAATAAAAAAAGAACATCTTTTAGGAGTGTGAATCATTCCTAGACTTATATATTGGCTCTACTATTTGTTGGCTATATAACTTTAGACAGATTTCTTAACCTCTCTCAGCCTATTTACTCATCTATAAAATGGAGAAATTGCTGGGCGCGGTGGCACACGCCTGTAATCGTAGCGGCTCGGGAGGCGGAGGCAGGAGAATCGCAAGTTCAAGACCAGACACAGTCTGCGTAACTTAGCGAGACCCTGTCTCAAAAAGTAAAAAAGTGGGCTGGGGGTGCAGCTCAGTGGTCCAGCACTTGCAGAGCATGCAAGCGCGAGGCCCTGGGTTCAACCCCCAGTACCACAAATAAATAAATAAATAAATAAAATAAAAAATAAAAATAAAATGGAGAAATTTCACCTCTTCATGAAGTTCTCATGTTGATTAAATGAGATTGATGGAAATATCCTTCAAGGTAATCTACCGAGGTCCCAAGTCCCTTTTGAGGTTCACATAAACTACATGCAGGAGGTCCCAAGCAGTGACAATTTTGTGTTAGATAACACCTATTACCAGCCAGTTGGATCAGAGGTGGGTACTTGACCAAGTTAAGCTAATCACAAAGCCTTTGACAAATACAGAATAGGAAATAAGCAAGTTTATTCACTACACTATATCATAAACAGAAGAGATGTAAATCTATAGAACACTATCAAAGAATTATCCAAAAAGGAAATCAAGAAAACAATCAAAATGTATCCAAAAAATAATAAAATACTTTTGAAGAATACTGTTAAATTGTCCACACTACCCAAAGCAATCTACAGATTCAACCTAATCTCTATCAAAATCGCAAGTACATTTACACAGAATTAGAAAAATCAATCATAAAATCTGTATAGAACCAAAAATTAGCCAAGGCGATCTTCAGCAAAAGAACAAAACTATAGATATTACGTTGCCTGATTTCAAAATAAACTACAAAATTATAGTAATGAAGATAGCATCGTATTAGCAGCGTATTAACAAAAACCATAGATCAATGGAATAGAGATCCCATAAATAAATTCACACACTCCATAGTCAACTGATCTTTGACAAAGGTACCAAGAACATGAGAAAAGGAAGTCTCTTCAATATGTAGTGATAAGAAAATTGAAAATCGACATGCAGAAGAATGAAACTGCATCCATATCTTACTCCAAGTATAAAAATCTACTTGAAATAAAATTAAAAACTTAAAGGTGAGACCTAAAATTGTAGGAGCTGGGTGTGTAGCCCAGTAATAGAGCCTTTGCTTAGCATGTGCAAGATCCTGGGTTCCATGCCCAGCACTGCAAGAAAAAACAATTGTAGTAAAAATACCTAAATCTGCAAAACTACTAGAAGAAAATAGGAAAGAAGGGGCTTTCTCCCCCCCCCCACTCTTTCTGGACAGGGTCTCACCATATAGCCTAAGCTGGCCTTGAACTTGCAATCCGCACACTTCTGCCTCCTAAGGGCTGAGATCATATGTGGGTACCACTGAACCTGGCTGAAAAAAATGCTTCTTCACAATAGTCTTAGGAATGATTTATTGGATATGACTACAAAAGCACAGGCAATGAGAGAAAACATATATAAATGAGATTGCATCAAACTAAAAAGCTTCTGCACAACAAAGGAAATAATAAAGAGACAATCTACAGAATAGAATATATTTGTAAACTATATGTGATAAAGGATTAAAACCCAAAATATGTAAGGAACCCAAATAACTTAATAGTAAAATATAGCCCAATTTTAAAAATGAGTAAAGGGCTAGGCATCAAAGCATATACCTATAATTCCAGCACATTGGGAAACTGAGTCAGGAGGACTGCAAGTTCAAGACCAGCAGCAGCCTGTGAAACTTAGCAAGACCGTATCTCAAAGTAAAAAATAAAAAGGGGCTAGGGATGCAGCTAAGTAAAAGAGCACTTGCCCAGCATGTATGAGGCTGTGAGTTCAACCTCCCAGTGCTGGAAAAAAAAAATTGAGTAAAGGATCTGAATAGGTATTTCTCATAAGAAGATATATAAATTATCAACAGGTATATGAAAAAAGTGCTCAACATCATAATCATTAGGGAAATGAAAATTAAAGCCACAATGAGATAACATTTTACATCTGCTAAAATATGAAAAAGACAAAAGGTAACAAGCATTGTCTTGTCAAAGATGTGGAGAAAAGAGAACACTTGTACACTGTTGAGAATGTAATTAGTACAGCCATTATAGAAAATAGTATGGAGGCTGGGAGTGGTGGCACACACCTGTAATCCCAGCACTTGAGAGGCAGGAGGATCAATGTGAGTTTGAGGACAACCAGATCTACATAGTGAGTCCCAGGCCAGCCTAGACTACAGAGTAAGACTCTATCTCAAAAAAGAAAAAGAAAACAGTATGGAAGTTCCTAAAATTTTAAGCAGGCTACCATGTAATTCAGAGATACTACTTCTGGGTCACATGTCTAAAGGAAATGAAATAAGTGTGTCAAAGAGATACCTGCACTTCCAAGTTCATTGTAGCATTATGACTTTATTGTACTTAATATATAAATATATTAAATATATATTAAAAATATATAATATATAAATATAAAATATAAGTAAATAAAATAAAGATATAATGTATAATATATTATATTATATATTTATGTATAATATATGATATACGTATATATTTATTATATTATATAATTATAATAATTGTAATATAGTTATAAATATTAAAATATATTTTAAAATCTTATTTTATAGAGCTTCTCCAGTCAGTTTTATATACTAAATTTCTCTATCATATCTGATTAGTAACGTATACTAGAATACTACACCAAATATAAAAAAAGCCAATCTCAGCCAATGGGTTGCATGATTTCCTTATATATACAGAAATATTTTTTAAAATGTAACTATCAACTATAATAATACTGTACTGATATTTTTGACCTAAAGTTTGAAAAAATACATATACAGATCAGACATGATGGCACATGCCTGTTATCCCAGTGACTGAAGCTGAACCAGGATTGGCAGTTTGAGGCCAGAGGTATCCTGCGTGACTTAGTGAGACCTCAACTCAAAATAAAATAAAATAAAATAAAATAAAATAAAATAAAAATGAGCTGATGGTACAGCTAAGTGGTCAAGCTTTGTGAAGTCAGGGTGAGGCCTTGGGTTCAACCCCCAAGTGCTGCCAAAAGAAAAAATACACACACACACACACACACACACACACACACACACACATACACATACTCGCTATAATTTCCTTAATACAAAAATTTTTTGTGCTATCTGTTCTTTGGTGAATACATTTTTCTCTAAATAAGCTTCTAATTGTCATTCATATCTTCATGTAAATAGTATTTATATACAATGAAACAATATTTTGTAGCATCTATGTAAAAATTTCTAGAGCACGATGGGAACTTAATTCTCATAAATAGTTGAATGATTTCAGTAAATTTTTTTTTTTAAGAGATGGGGTTTTACTATGTTGCCCAGGCTGGTACCTAATTTGTGGGCTCAGCCAATCTTCCTGAATGAGCTTCCCAAGTAGCTGAAACTACATGAGCACATCACCATGCCTGGCTTATACCAGTAATTATGAAAATAACCTGGAAATGACGTTGTTAGGTGCCATCAAGTCCAACTCATAGCGACCCTATGTATAGCAGATTGAAACACTCCCTGATTCTGTGCCAGGCACATGATCTTATTTATGTTTAAGCCCATTGTTGCAGACACTGTACCAACCCATCTGGTGGAGGGTTTTCCTTTTTTGTTTGTTTGTTTGTTGACCTGCCACTGTCCCAAACATGATGTCTTTCTCCAAAGATTGGTCTCTCCTGACTACATGTCCAAAATATGTAAGATGCAGTCTAGCCACCCTTGCTTCCAAGGAGCATTCTGCACTCCTTCTAGAACAGATCTTTTGGTTCTTTTGGCAGTCCATGGTATATTCAATAATCATGTCCAGCACCATAATTCAAAAGCATCAATTCTCCCGTCTCCCTTGTTCAATGTCCAGCTTTCACAATCATATGATGCAAATGAAAATACCATGGCATGAGTCTTGCGCACCTTTGTCTTCAATGTGATATCTTTACTTTTCGATACTCTAAAGAGATCTTTTACCACCGTTTTTCCCAAATCAATGCTCCTTTTTATTTCTTGACTGCTGCTTCCATGGGTGTTGATTGTAGAACCAAGTAAAGCAAAATCATGGACAACCTCAATCTTTTATCCATTTGTTGTGAAGTTGCATACTGGAAATTGTTGTTGTTAGGTGCCGTCGAGTCGGTATCCGACTCATAGCGACCCTCTGTACAACAGGGGAAACACTATTGTCAGTGCTTCTCTGCTGTTCATAGGGTTTTCAATGGCAGATTGATTTTTGGGAGGGGGTTGCCAGGTCCTTCTCCCAAGCCTACAGTATCTGGTGTTCCCAGGCGGTCTCCCATCCAGGTACTAACCAGGCCCGACCCTGCTTAGCTTCCGAGATCTGACAGGATTGGATGCCACAGGGCTACAGCTGCAGGCCATACTGGAAATAGCAACATCCTAAATAAAATTTATTTATAAGCACTAGAGGGTGCTCTAATTCAAAAGTGCTTGGAATCTGGCTTTAAAACTTAATTTTTTTTCTTCAACGATAAGACAATCTTCAGCACTAACAAATTTTGCTTTCAAACTAATACTAAATTGAAGAAGTAAAATTCCATCTTTCCAGAACAGGTACCAAAACTTAGTAGAATTCCACTGATATCCTTTTTAGATCCAATTATTACATACATAATATTGCATTGGGAGAATAAAAAGTAAGTTCAGACAAAGTACAAAGATGGTCTTTGCTTATAAAGAAGATTAATTTAACGTTCAGATGGTTAGGATAAATACTATCTTTTATAGGCTTAAGTTCAAAGGAAATTATAAAATGAATTTGGTAAGAGACACAACACTAAACCTAAGTATTAAAGTACAGTTTAGCCATTTTCACAATGATAATTTGAAAGCTGTTATTTATACAAGAAATAAAAGAAATTGATATATGATTTTATCTGTTGTATTAAAACTTTTTAAAACCAACAGCTATAGAAAATTGAGAAAGAAAAAATTGGAGCCTTTCCAATTTTTCCAGAACAGGAAATTAATATCAATTCTAAATCTTCATAAGAAAAAGACTTTGTGATAGTTTTTGGATTAATTCATACCACATTTATAAACTCAATAAGAAATGTAAAATTTTCAAAACCATGAAATATATATATGTTGCCATTTGGCAATCCAGAAAAATTCCCTGGAGTATGAGTTTCTGATAGCATCAGACAATATTAAACAACCATGATGATGGCTAGCAAAATATAGTGTTGTATATTTCAAGAAAGTAGCTACTTGCTCAGGCATTATTTAATATTAATAAGGTATTTTGTATTTGAAAAATAAATTCAGAATAAAACTGTACATTAAAAATGTTTCTAAAATTCACATACCCAAGGTCAACCAATTTCTCTCAACCTCTCTCACACAAACATGCACACACACTCACTGCTCACACATAACAATCCACTTCTCTAGAAGGGAATACCTGGCTTATGCCTCTCTCATGCCTTTGCCCCATGAATTAACAAGAGTCAGAACAGAAAAGTATGGTTCTGTAATGAGAAAATTTTAGGCCTTTTTAGCAAGTTTCAAATTGCATTATGATCAACACCATTTTGGAATGCCAAGACAACCCTAATCATGATCTCAGCTTCCCAATAATATTTATAGCTTTTGTCCTTAAATCTGACCAGCACACAGCCTACATAAGGTGAAGATTGGTTAGAAATGTGAAACTATTCATAAACACCAACTTCCAGCTCTTCATATAATGTTTAATAAAAGTTTACAAATTTTGTGACTAGAATATTCTATTCAAATAATAATTTGACATGAATACCTTCTTTCCATGCTTCCTGTATCCTGTTGCAAACTAAGAGTCTCTGTTGTAATTTCCACTTTCCGCACACTCCCAAAGAAATCAGTTATCAGGACATTTTTAGGATCCCTCTGAAAAAGATCAGTACGATGCCCAGGAGTAGACACACAGAGACTTTTGGGACATACTTGAAACTGAAAAAAAAAAAGAATGAATACACACATGTATACATTATATACAACTTTTAATATATCAAGTAAACCAATATACTAGACTGTAGTGTATTCTTAAAGCTATCCAAACCTAGAGAGGCTATGATTCTAAATATTAAAATCTGGCTCTTGCTGTAACATTACTGTAATATTTAACATTCCAAGAAAACCATGCAGACATTAGAAGGGAAGCTGGCCATGGAAGAGGGAAAAAAATAAACTTTTACTTTCTTGAATGTTTTGAACCCTTCAATCCATGGAGAATTCATACTCCCATCCAAGTACTAACCAAGGCTGACCCTGCTTAGCATCCAAGATCAGATGAGATCAGGCAAGATCAGTATGCCCATAGACAAGAATTCACACTCAACATCTTGACAACGGAATTGCTTTTATGTTCTTGTATATTCATCTCAACAGGATGCTCTACCTGAGTGGTGTGACTTTGTAGTCACACTTGATTCAAATCTTAAATTCAAATAAAATAGAATATGATAGCCCAATATGTAGAAAAAGGTTAATATCCAGATTACAGGAAGGCAAAGAACAGCCTCTCCACTGCATCTCTCCTTTGCTCTTCCTGTGAAACTATATACCATTTTATAAATTAACTTTCTTAGTTTATCCAGGGTATAAATAAACCCAAGATACCTCCATAGACACTTTAGTGCTCCAACAAATATAAGTTGAAAACTATAACTTCACCAGAGATATTGCAATAATTGTGTTAATCTCATCCCTGATATTCCAAATCAGGGAATTGTCAAGCATAGACATATTTTCATTCCTTGTGCAAAGCAAAAGGATTGTCTGTTACATTCAGTTCACACTGTTACCTCCCATAGAGGATGCAAAGATTGATAAGACATGGACCCGTTCTTTTCAGGCTTTAAGTCTACTTAGAGATAAATAAACATAGCATGGTAGGAAAAAAAAAAAAAAACAGGTTCTACCTCAGAAAAGGATAAACTTATAGTTTGAAGATGAGGGGAAAAAAAGAGATTTTAAGATTTAAGCTGTGAAAACAAGGTAATCACCAACAGGCAGAGAGACAGGTGGAGGAGGAGCATCTGCAACTTACTAAAGTGTTTGAAGTACTATGCTAAGCAATTTGGAGATATTTAAATCTACCAGTAACTCTGAGGTACACTGAAGTTATATCTCCACTTCAAACTAAGGCTCAAAGAGATTAGGTAACTTGCCTACTTCCATACTGCCAGCAATCTTTGCCTTCCTTGTACTTCAGAAGAAGTACATATAAGTAAATACAAAGAAGAAAATGGTACATATATTAAGAAGCAAGTAAGAGGGAGAAAAGGAGAAAGCTCAAAAAAGTAAAATGTCAAAAAAGAAAGGACATAACAGATGAACAGCCTGAGAAACAAACTAAAAGATAAAATAAAATACACAGATAAGATTGAAGTGCCAGGCATCTTGAATGCCTCTCAGAGCATTCTTGTATGAGCAATCGGATTGGGCCTTAATAGGTATCCACAGAAGAAAACAGAAAAAGTGGAGCTCAATGATATTGAGCAATACCAAATAGTATTGCCTTCTTCTTTGCTATTAAAATACATGTATTTCCACTTATTCTGAAGCCATTCATTCCTTCAAGAATGTTTATCACATCAATATGAATTCCTTAGCCTCTATAAAGATGACTCACAGGTCCTACATTACTCAGTTTAATTTTCTATAATCCCCTTCACTTAAAGATCTCACACTCTAATCACAGTATATATTTATTATCAAAGACAAGGATCATCTATTATTCCAACTTCTGTCTATCTTCAAGTATTTTATTTCTCTAGACTGTGCCATATTTCTCTTCCTTCGAAACTGAAAACTAACCTCTTCTAAAAAAACCTTAATCACTACCCTTCTATATTTAAAGGAAGCAAATAAATGTGCATTGGTGTCATGTCCCTTGAGCATTAAATAAATATTTGATGAGAATCTAAAAATACATCAGGTACTATAATTGAGTTCTAAGGCTAGGTAAGATGTATAAAGCATAGGTCTTACAAGTGTTATTTAAGAAGCTCAAATCTTTGAAGGAATATTACAAATATGAATAATACAGTGTAATACTAAAGTAGAGTTGTACATTCACAAAGGAAAGAACATTACCTGGAGGATGAAGCGATACAACAGGTAACAATTTATAAATATGCTCTTCATATGTTACTAATGACACTATAAATTTTTAAGAGGTGAATGACCACTTCTGATTTGCTGCTGCTGCAGCACCTAATACAGTACTCTGAATACAGCTGATACTTGGAAAATCTTACTCTCTATACACAATCCAGGCTGGGATTTAGCTCAGTTGGTAGAACGCTGCACTGCAGTCTCTGAGGTCCCAAGTTCAATTCCCAGCACCACAAAAATGGGAGAAGGGCCTGGCAATACACTCCCAAGGCAATCCCAAAACAGTCACCCATTGAAAACCCTATGAGGGTCACTATGAGTTGGATACCGACTCGACAGCACCTAACAACAACAACAACACCAACAACAACAAAATACAGAACCCAGGTTGGGGCTTAGCTCAGTTGGTACAGTGTTGCTCTGCATTCTCTGAGGACCTGGGTTTGATCTCCAGCACCATAAAAATGGGAGAAGGATGTGGCAATGCACTCAAGAAGCAATCCTAAAACAATCAGGTATTGAAAATCCTGTGAGGGTCCCTATGAGTTGGACTCAACTCGATGGCACTTAAGAAAAATAACATACATAATCCAGTAGAAAACTGTTATTACAAATGATCCTGAGATATATCAAATCATACCTGTAGTAAACTATAAGGAAATGAATCATTATTCATCAAAAAGATTAAAACAGCCATCATTAAAATTTTTAAATGGAAGTGAGAAGACAAAAAGAGATGTTAATAAAGGATGTTTATTAAAAAACTAACAATTGCATAGGGCATTGTGGCACATGCCTGTAGTCCCAGCAACTCAGGAGGCTGTGGCAGAAGGATTGTGAATTTGAGGTTAGAGGTAGTCTGTGAAACTTAATCAGATAAATACACACACACACACACACACACACACACACACACACACACACACACACACACACAGTGACCTTCATAGGGTTTTCAATGGCTGATTATTTTGGGATTGCCTTGGGAGTGGATTGTCACGTCCTTCTCCCATTTTCACAGTGCTGGGAATCGAACTCAGGACCTCAGAGACCGTAGAGCAGTGCTCTGTTAGGTTCCATCAAGTCTGATCAGACTCATAAGTGACCCTATGTAAAACAGAACCAATCTTCAATTCTATGCCAGGCACAAAATCATTTTTGTGTTTAAGCCCATTTTTGCAAACAATGTGTCAATCCATTTAGTTGCGGGTGTTCCTTTTTCATAAAGTCCAGTTCCTTGAATTATTTACTCAGTATAGAAACTGAAGAGGTACAGTGAAAGGATACAATCTTGACCCAAACCTTTCTCGACTTTAAACCAAGCAGTGTTTCCTTGTTATGTTTGAACGACTGCCTCCTGGTCCACGCACAGATTCCACATGAGTACAATTAGGTGTTCTGGTATGCCCATTCTTTACAGTATTATCCATAATTTGTTATTATGCACACAGTCAAATGCCTTTGCACAGTCAATAAAACATAGGTACACACTTTTCTGATATTCTCTGCTTTCAGCTAAAATCCATCTGACATCAGCAATGATGTCCCTGGTTCCCTGCCCTCTTCTGAATCTATCTTGATTTTCCAGCAGTTCACTGTCTATATACTGCTACAATCTCTTTTGAATGATCTTTAGGAACATTTTGCTTGTGTGTGATATTAATGATATTGTTCAATAGTTTCCACATTCAGTTGGACTGCCTTTCTTGGGAATAGGCACAATTATGGATCTCTTCTACTCCATTGGTCAGCTAGCTGTTTTCCAAATCTCTTGGCATAAACAAGTGAGCACCTCCAGTGCTGCATGTGTTTGCTGAAACATCTCTGTTGGTATTCCATCAATTCCTGGAGCCTTGTGTTTTGGCAATTCCTTCAAAGTAGCTTCCACTTCTTCCCTCATTACTATTGGTTCCTGATCACAGGCAGACTTGAAATGGTTGATCAGCCATCAGTTCTTTTTAGTATAACAACTCTGTGTATTCCTTCCATCTTCCTTTGATGTTTTCTACCTCATTTAATATTTTCTCTACAGAATCCTTCACTATTGCTGCTCAAAGCAATTTTTTTCTTCAATTCTTTAAGCTTGAGAAAAACAGAGTGTGTTCTTCCCTTTCAGGTTTCTACCTCCAACTCTTTGGAAACATCATCATAATGTCTGATCTTGTTTTCTCGAGCTACCCTTTGAAATCTTCTGTTTAGTTCTTTAACTTTGTCATGTCTTCCTTTTATTTTAACCATTCAATGTTCAAGGGCAAGTTTTAGAGTCTCTTTTTACATATAATTTCGTCTTTTCTGTTTTTTGTCTTTTTAATAACATTTTGCTTTCCTCATGAATGACACTTTTGATGTCATATCACAACTTGTCAAGTCTTCGAACATTAGTCTCTAACACATCAAATCTGTTCTTGAGATGGTGTCTGAACTCAGGTGGGATATACTCAAGGTCATTCCTTGGCTCTCTTACACTTGTTCTAATTTTCTTCAATTTCAGTTTAACCTGCATATGAGCACTTGATGATCTGATCCATAATCAGCTCCTAGTCATGTTCTGACATTTGATGTTGAGCTTTTCCAATGTCTCTTTCCACAACTGTAGTCAATTTGTTGTTGTTAGGTGCTGTCGAGTCGAGTCCGACTCATAGCTACCCTATGTACAGCAGATCGAAACACTTGCCAATTCTGTGCCAGGCAAACGATCTTATTTATGTTTAAGCCCATTGTTGCAGACACTGTGTCAATCCATCTAGTGGAGTGTTTTCCTCTTTTGCGTTGACCTGCCACTCTCCCAAACATGATGTCCTTCTCCAGGGATTGCTCTCTCCTGACTACATGTCCAAAATATGTAAGACGCAGTTCGGCCATTCTTGCTTCCAAGTAGCATTCTGGTTGCACTTCTTCTAAGACAGATTTGTTGGTTCTTTTGGCAGTCCATGGTATATTCAATAGATGTCACCAGCATCACAATTCAAAAGCATCAATTCTTTTTCTGTCTCTCTTGTTCGATGTCCAGCTCTCACAACCATATGATGCGACTGAAAATACCATGGCATGAGTCAGATGCACCTTCGTCTTCAATGTGACATCTTTGCTTTTCAATATTCTAAAGAGATCTTTTGCCACAGCTTTTCCTAGAGCAATGCGTCTTTTGATTTCTTGACTGCTGCTTCCACGGGTGTTGATTATAGAGCCAAGCAAAGCAAAATCTTGGACAACCTCAATCTTTTCTCCATTTATTGTGAAGTTGTGTGCTGACACAGTCGTAAGGATTTTTGTTTTGTTGATGTTTAGTCGTAACCCATATTGAAGGCTATGATCTTTGAATTTCATCAGTAAATGTTTTAAATCCTTTTCACTTTCAGCAAGCAGAGTTGTGTCATCTGCATAACGCAGGTTGTTAATGAGTCTTCCTCCAATCTTGATGCCACGTTCTTCCTCATAAAGTCCAGCTTCTCGGATTATTTGCTCAGCGTATGAATTGAAGAGGTAGGGTGAAAGTATACAGCCCTGACACACACCTTTCTCCACTTTAAACCACGCAGTGTTTCCTTGTTCTACTTGAGCCATTGCCTCCTGGTTCCTGTACAGATTTCTCATGACCAAAATTAGGTGTTCTGGTATTCCCATTTTCCAAAGTGTTATACATAATTTATTATGATCCACACAATCAAATGCCTCTGCATAGTCAATAAAACATAGATAGACATCTTTCTGATATTCTCTGCTTTCAGCTAATAGCCACCTGACATCAGCAATGATGTCCCTGGTTCCCTGCCCTCTTCTGAATCCAGCTTGATTTTCTGGTAATTCCCTGTCTATATACTGCTGCAGTCGCTTCTGAATGATCTTTAGTAGAATTTTGCTTGTGTGCGATAGTAATGATATTGTCCGATAGTTTGCACATTCAGTCGGATCCCCTTTTTTGGGAATAGGCACAAATATGGATCTCTTCCAGTCAGTTGGCCAAGTAGCTGTTTTCCAAATCTGTTGGCATAAACATGTTAACACCTCCAGTGCTGCATCTGTTTGTTGAAACATCTCTATTGGTAGCCCATCAATTCCTGGAGCCTTGTGTTTCACCAGTTCTCTGAAGGCAGCTTCCACTTCTTCCTTCAAAACCATTGGTTCCTCTTCATATGCAACCTCTTGGAATGGTTGGTCATCTACCAATTATTTCTTGTATAATGACTCTGTGTATTCTTCCCATCTTCTTTTGATGTTTCCTGCATCATTTAATACTTTCCCTGTAGAATTTTTCACTACTGCCACTTGAGGCTTGAATTTTTTCTTCACTTCCTTAAGCTTGAGAAACACAGAGCACATTCTTCCCTTTTGATTTTCTGCCTCCAGCTCCTTACACATGTTATTATAATATTTGTTTTTGTCTTCTCGAGCTTCTGAAATCTTCTGTTTAGTTCCTTAACTTCATCATGTCTTCCTTTTGCTTTAGCTGGTGGACGTTCAAGGGCAAGGTCCAGTGTCTCTTTTGACATGTAATTTGGTCTTTTCTTTTTTTCTTGTCTTTTTAAGAACTTTTTGCTTCCTTCTTGAATGATATCTTTTATGTCATGCCACAACTCTTCTGGTCTCCTACCATTTGTGTCTAATGCATTAAACCTATTTTTGAGGTGGTCTCTGAACTCAGGTGGGATATACTCAAGGTCATACTGTGGCTCTCGTATACTTGTTCTAATTTTCTTCAGCTTCAGTTTGAACTTGCATCTGAGAAGTTGATGGTCTGATCCACAGTCAGCACCTGGTCTTGTTTTCATATTTTGTATAGAGCTTTTCCATCATCTCTTTCCACGTATGTAGTTAATTTGATTCCTGTATGTTCCATCTGGTGAAGTCCATGTGTCTAGTCTCCGTTTATGATGTTGAAAAAATGTATTTGCGATGAAAAGGTCATTGGTCTGACAAAATTCTATCATGCAATCTCCAGCTTCCTTTCTGTCACCAAGACCATATTTTCCAACTACTGAGCCTTCTTCTTTGTTTCCAATCTTTGCATTCCAGTCACCAGTGATTATCAGTATGTCTTGATTACATGTTTGATCTATTTCAGATTGCAGAAGCTGATAAAAGTCTTCCCTTTCTTCATTTGTGGACTTAGTGGTGGGTGCATAAATTTGAAGAATAGTCATATTAACTGGCCTTCCTTGTAGGAGTATGGATATTATTCTATCACTGACAACATTGTATTTCATGACAGATCTTGAAATGTCTTTTTTGATGATGAATGCAACCCCATTTCTCTTTAGTTTATCATTCCCAGCATAGTAGACCATATGACTGTCTGACTCAAAATGGCCTATGCCGGTCCATTTTAGCTCACTGATGCCTAGAATGTCAATGATTATGCGCTCCATTTCTCTTTTAACGATTTCTAATTTTCCTAGATTCATACTATGTACATTCCATGGTCCAATTATTAATGGATGTTTACAGTTGTTTCTCCTCATTTTGAGTCGTGCCACATCAGCAAGTTGAGCACCCTGGGGCTTTACTCCATTTCCCTCATCATGGTAGACTCTACTTGGAGGAGGCAACTCTTCCCCAGTAGTCTTTTGAGTGCCTTCCAACCTGGGGGGCCTCATTTTCTGGCACTATATCTGACATTGTTTCTTTGCTATCCATAGGGTTTTCAATGGCTAGTTGTTTCAGGAGTGGCTCGCCATGTCCTACTCCCATAGTCAATTTAGATCACCATATTCCACATGGTGAAGTCCATGTGTTTAGTGTCCATTTATGTTGGTTAAAAAAAAATGTATTTGTAATGAAAAGGTCATTGGTCTGACAAAATTCTACCATGTGATCTCCAGCATCATTTCTGTCACCAACACCGTATTTTATGACTACTGAGCCTTCTCCTTTGTTTCTAACTTTTTCATTCCAGTCACCAGTAATTATCAGTACAACCTGATTGCTCGTTCAATCTATTTCAGATTGCAGGAGCTGGTAAAAATCTTCCCTATCTTCATTTGTGGCCTTAGTGGTGTGTGCATAAATTTGAGTAATACTCATATTAACTGCCCTTTCTTGTAGGCATATGGATGTTATTCTATCACTGACAACATCATACTCCAGAACAGATCTTGAGAGATATTGTTTCGTGTGGATGAATGCAACTTCATTTCTCTTTAATCTGTCATTCCCAGCATAGTAGACCACATGATTATCTGACTCAAAATGGCCCATACTAGTCTATTTTAGTTCACTGATGCCTAGAATATTGATGTTTATGTACTCCATTTCCCTTTTAACGATTTCTAATTTTCCTAGACTCATACTATGTATATTCCACATTCTAATTATTAATGGATATTTACAGTTGTTTCTCCTCATTTTGAGTCATGCCACATAAGCAAATGGAGGTCCCTGGGGCTTTACTCCATTTCTATCACTAAGGTTAACTCTACTTTAAGGAGCCAACTCTTCCCCAGTTGTCTTTTGAGTGCCTTCCAACCTGCGGGGCTCATTTCCAGCACTATATCTGACAATGTTTCTGTGTTATTCATAGGGTTTTCAATGGCTAATTGTTTCAGAAGTGAGCTGCCAGATCCTACTCCCTAGTCTGTATTAGTCTAGAAGCTCCCATCTTTGGTTACACTACTAGGATCTGTACTACTGGTCACATAGCTTTCAGCCTCAAAGCAACCTGCAAGTCCCTAAAATACAGCAAACTGACAGACATTTGGGTATGTGTGTGTGTGCACACGGGCGTGCCTGTGTGTGTGTGTGTGTGTGTGTGTGTGTGTGTGTGTGTGTGTATGTGTGTGTGTGTGTGTATGCGACAGGGGTGCAGCTCAGTGGTGGAGCACTTGCCTAGCATGAGCAAGGCCCTAGGTTAAACCTCCAATACTGAAAAGAAAATATCCTAACAATTGTGGGCAATAAAATAGCACCCTAGCATCCAATACTACCTGATCTTGGAAGCTAAGCAGGGTTAGCCTGGTTAGCCCTTAGATAGGAGATTACCTGGGAATACCAGGTGCTGCAGGCTATGGAGAAGGACCTGTCAATCCTCCCCTAAAACAAGAGCCATGGAAAACCCTTGTGAATAGCAGAGAAGCAGTGACCATAGTGCCAGGCATGGCACAGTGTCAGGTAGTGTTTCATTCTGTTGTACATAGGGTCACTATGAGTGGGACCCAACTTGATGGCACCTAACAACAACAGCAGCTGCAACAATGGGCAATTTTAAAAACGTTCTTTTTCTTTATTCTTTCTCATATAAATTCAATGAAAAGGGTATCTTTTTAAAAATCCATTAGACATTTAAAGCGTAAAGTAAATATATTTTAAATTTTGGAAACAGTATCCCATGCACTTCCTAAAGTACAATGTACAATCCAAAAAAATAAACTTTTAAATTAGAGCAGCTGGAATTTAGGAGACTATCATCTTCTTACAGTTAAAGTAACATTACAACAAGTTTTGTTTAAATATTCATGTTCATATCAAGATTTAACAGGCACAAAAATATAACCTTCAAACTGACACTAGCAAGTACTTCCATCAAATTTGACCACTTAAAGCAGTAGTTTTCAGAATTTTGCAGAACCCTTTTCATAAGTGAAAACTTACCTAAAAGGTTTCTATATGATTAAAGAATTGCCTGCAGCTATAGCCCTGTGGCATCTGACCCTGTCAGATCTCAGAAGCTAAGGGGCCTGGTTAGTACTTGGATGGGAGACCACCTGGGAACACCAGGTGCTGTAGGCTTGGAGACAGACCCGACAACCCACTCCCAAAAATTAATCCACCATTGAAAACTGTATGAACAGCAGAGAATAGTGTTTCACTCAATAGCACCTAACAACAACAACAACATAATTAAAGAAATCAACACAAAGCTGTTGAGCTGAAGTATAGAAGATAAAGCCCTGTTTACTTAGTCATTCCTTCATTTCAAAGCTCCATGAAAACAGAAATAGTGCCCCCCTCTTTTATTGGGGTACAGTGACCGGCATTTAATAAACACTCAAGAAATGTTTGTATGCCAGGGGTTGTAGCATATCTGTTATCTTAGAATCTGAGAGGCAGAAAGATCATAAGTGAAAGACCAGACTGGCCATACAGCAAGAGCCTGTCCTAAAAAACAAAAAAAAAACTCTCCTCCCCTCAAAAAGCAAAATGAGAAAAAGAAAGAAAAAGGAAAAGAAAAGAAAAAAAAAGAAATGTTTGCAAAGGAATGAATAAAGTATAAGTTAATGGAAAAATAGGTGAAAGTCACTGACAGAGTAATTATCCAGGTGACAGTTGTTTCGAGCTTTTTATGCCTAATTTCAATAGCAACTTCAAGGCTGATAAATTTTTATGTAAATTCAACCCATGTAAAAAGATAATATTAGAAGCTGTATGCTGGGTATGGAGGCAAACACCTGAAATCCTAACAATTTGGGAGGCTGAGGCAAGAGGATTGCAAGTTTTCCAGCCTGTGCTACATAGTGACACTCTGTTCCAAGAAAATAAAAAGAGGTTGTAAGGCACATAAAATATATAAGGTAAGGTTCTTCTCTTCCAGGAGTTTTCCATTAAATAAGAAAGATCACCACTCAATTAGTAAGATCAATAAGACAGATTGTGATGAATGTTACAAAAGAGAAATAAAGGTTTATGGAATCTCTGAAAAGCCAGAATAAATTCCAACAAAGAGGAATTCACGGAGACTTTCTGGAGGAGATACAATCTGATATTATCCCTAAATAGGTAGAATTTCAAAAAGTAAATCTAAAAAAAAGCACATTTCTGATATGAAAAAGAAAAAGAGCAAATGAATGAAAACAGGAAAGTACCTCAGGAATAGCAAGCTGATTAGGCTAAAATTTTTAGCCTTTTGGCTAAGCAAAGAGATATTAATATAAAGGGAGATTCAAAATAATCAAAAAGGCCACAATATAACATATCAATGTGTAATAATCAAATGAAGCAAATACTTACTAGGTCATTCATATTAGTTTGACTTGCTGGATTAATTTCTTCCAGAAATTCCAAGACATAAAATGTGTACCTATCCATAAGATGGACTCCAACTGCAGGATCAGGTTGATGCTTTGAAAAGGGGGGCAAAAATATATGTCTAATAGTATCATTATAACAAAATTATAACAAAATGTTTAAATATAATCAAAAAGTTCCTTCAGTGTTTAAAAAATCTAAGAATAAGAAATAACAGATATATTCATAAAACATATAAGTGATTTCAGAAATAACTACACATTCTGAGGACACCACTGTTTACAAATGGGAAAAATGTACCTACCGAGAGTGAATCTTCTCCCACTTGGCTACTAGCTAAGGCCATGATGTTAGGAGAATAAAATCGCTCATACATGGATGCTCCTTGACAAGTGTCAATAATAAATAGTAGCTCATTGTAGCTGAAAGAAAAACAGTAGTATCTTTGACATGAATCATGCTGTTAATCACACATGGACTAATATTTCTACAATACTTTCATAACATAAGATGTCCTATGTCAGTCACTTCATTAGCTAAAAGTAAAGGTAATAATCCTGTCCAGAGAAACGACCCCAACAGGAAATAGTGGTTTTGTCACAAAGTAGCTAGCTAACATTTTTCTTCTCCCTTGTCTATGCCATATGATTCAACAACCAATTATATGATGACTACATTTTCCTGGAAACTGAGCTAGATTCAGAAAAAAAAAAAGACACACACACACACATATGTAAATATATATCTGAGTGTGGCATATGTGTATATACATATGTATGTACACATATTTGCGTGTGTGCGTGTGTATACTTAATCATTTAGGTACTTAGACTTCATCACCAAACTCAAAGAACTTACTTGATAACTGGAAGGCAAACATGTAATTAAATTGGACATAAAACTAAATTAGAATAAGTGTTACAAACATACTAAGATCTGGGTGTTGTGGTACACATGTGTGATCCTAGCTACTCAGGAGCCTGAGACAGGAAAATCATGAGTGCAAGGCAAGCCTGGACTACATAGTGAGACTCAGACTCAAAAAGTAAATAAATGCATAAATTATATTTATTATGTAATTTATAAAGACCTCATATGAAGTCTAGATCTTATAGTTTGATAAAGCCACAAAAGTAGTTTGTTTTTTTTTAAATAAAAGAATAATATAATCAGATATCTATTTTACAGCTGGCTAGCTGGTGAAGGTGAACATAGGAAGGAGAGAGATTTTCTGGGAGGTTTTCCTCAGACTGTGGGTCTAGGTAAACAGAAAACACTGCTCCTGGAAAAGGAAGCATAGAATTTTGTGCCACAATAACCAAAAGAGTAATGGAAGGCACAATAAATATGACACATTTGTTCTGAGGCAAAATTTGTGGGAGAACTTAACAATGAGAAATATCTAAACTTATGAAAGACAGGACAGTAAAACAATTAAGAGCCAGGTCTGAGATCAGACCACCTGGGCCTCAATCATAAATCCTAGCTCCGGCACTACTACCTGTGTAGTTTGCCAAGTTACCTAATCTATCTGTGCCTAAGTTTACTCATTTGTAACAACAGGAATAATAGTATCTACCTCATAGACTTTCTACTAAAATTAAATGAGGTATCACATGTAAAACAGTGCTCAATATCTAATATGCATTCAATAAATGTAAGCTATAAATAAGATTGCCTGCAGCTGTAGCCCTGTGGCATCCGATCCCGTCAGATCTCGGAAGCTAAGCAGGGTCGGGCCTGGTTAGTACCTGGATGGGAGACCGCCTGGGAACACCAGAAGCTGTAGGCTTGGGAGAAGGACCTGGCAACCCCCTCCCAAAAATCAATCTGCCATTGAAAACCCTATGAACAGCAGAGAAGCACTGACA